>JANAVB010027397.1:18232924-18456557 GCA_029216955.1 Iris pallida | reverse complement strand
AAAAAAAAAAAAAAAAAAAAAAAAAAAAAAAAAAACTATACGTATACATCTTATATATATCATACACACAAATACGTTTAAGTATATAATACACCTATAGAAATATTATTTATTCCTACATTCACATTCACCACTATACATCTTTATATATAATTATATATATAATATATAGATAATATATATATATATAGATATATATATCTATATATATATATATATATATATATATATATATATATATATTTTATATATATTATATATTATATTATATATATTATATATTTATTATATATATATATATATATATATATATATATATTATAATATTATATATATATGATATATAATATATATATATATTTATATATTATCATCACTAAATTAATAATAATAATAATAATAACAAAATTAAATAAACCAAAGATGATGTATGTACCATTTTGCACCCTCTAATAATCCCAGAAAATGCACAAGGCCCATTTTATACAAACATTATTGCATACCAACTAATAACAATATTTATAATATTTAAATAAGAATATTTATAAATACTCATTAGGTCACTAAAATGGAATACGACACACAATCATACCAAAATGCATCAACACGAATGTCACTAGACATACCGCATGACTACATGGCTTGGGCTCCGTTCGAGTCCAGTCCGGGCTAAAATGGTATAACCAGTTTCTCTAAAACTCAATAATATAATTACATAATAAATAAATCTTCGGTAAGGGTTAAGTCGAAACTTGGCCTGGTTTTCCTAGTTAGGACATCATTATGGCTCGGCCTTCCCTACCAGGGCTAATACACTAGTCAAAGTATGCCACTGCACTATCCGTGCCACAATTTTTAGTTACCTTGCACTCCAAATTTAATCATGCTTAAAATCATCTACCGTAATAATAACTAATTAATAATTTACAAGGTTCCAAAATTACCATTTAAATCAAATAAATAAAATAAAAAATATTCAAAATTCCGGGAAGGGAGGCTACAGCTGCCGGCAGTGCGGGGGAGCACCGGCGGGCTGCTGGCCCACGCAGAGGCTGCTGGTGCGGCAGCGGGACTGCTGCGGGTGCTGGGGACGCCGGGCGGAGGCCGACGGCGACTGGACTGGACGCCAGAACGGGCGCGACGGTGGCTGCTGGCGCCTCGCGGGGGCGTTGGTGCGGTTGCTGGTCGGCCGCGGGCTGACCGAGAAGCGCGTGGGGTCGGCGCTGACGAAGGTGGGTTAGAGGAGAGGGGGAAAAGGGTTGGTGCTGGTGTGTTTTGAAAAGAAGAGAGTGATTGTGAGGAAATAGTTCTGTAAGTGTGGGTTTTTCTTTGATTGTTAGTAGTTGGGAGGAGAGGGAATATAGGTGCTGTTAGTGAGATTAGGGGGAAGTAGTTGTGAACATGTGGAGAGGGAAAAATAGGGGGGTGATGTGTGTGGTTGGGAGAGATGTTAGGGAGAGTTGAGATCGTGGAAAAAAAATTGGAAAGAGGGAATGGGTCATGCGGGTTGTGTGGCTGAGAGTTGAGGGGTTTTTTTTAACATGGTCTTACACCTTATATATTTGGCTTGGTCAAATATCTAACCAAAATAGGAAACCTATTAATAAAAGTATGATTTGGAGAACCAAATCCTATCCAAATTAGATCAAACCAAAGCCCATGACCTATATATATATATATATATATATATATATATATATATATATATATATATATATATATATATATATATGTACCTATCAAACCCTAACCATTCCCCTCTCTCATAACCATCCACTACTCCACTACTCCACGATTTTGCGCCAACCACTACTACTTGGACGTCCCTCTCAACAACCCCTTCCTCCCAAGCAACTTTAGGAGCAACCTTGCGGCCGTTAGAGAGGTGCATGACGCGCTACTTGGGCCGAAACTCCGTCGAATCGAAGTCTGAAACATCACAGCATGTTAGTCGACTTGTAGATGATGTTTCATCCACTTTTTCTCATCCGTTTCTCCTCAAACTAAATCTGAAAGTTACCTTTGTATGTCTACTCCAACTTCTGATCGCCGGAACTCCTAGTTCCAAGTGGTTTGCCCGTGGCGTTGATTCTACGACAGGGTATCCAAAACTGACGAGTTCTGTTATGGGCCACTTTTTGCCTATCTAAGTTCAGTTTCTAAACTTTCTGTATTTTTATCTCGAATCTAGACATCGATACCTTTCTGAAGTTGGACAGGCTTACCCGCAGACAGCAGTTACAGGCAAGCGTGCCTTGCCTTCGTTACAGATTATTATTTTCTATTTTTTTGTTCTTTTTGATTAGTATTGCATGACGTAGGACGTTGATACTTAGTATCCATTTATAGATGAGTGCCGATGTCATGATAGTGACATCAAGTATTGACATTAGGCATTACGTACATACTGATGTGTCAATTGACACAATTGAACACAGGACACCGACACATTCATGATACGAGGTTTATATGACTATTAGTGGTATTGACCTCGTGTTAGCATTCCAGATTTCCTTATCAGTATTGCTTTTACTTTCGAGATGACTGTACAAACTTGACACTGCTAGATTTTAAACACGGAGATTGGGGAGAACTTGACTACAATACCAGACCTATTATCGTATGGTCCATTATTTAGTGACCTTTATCTCTGTAGCAGAGTAAGGTATTATTACTGTCGAAAATTGATTGTCCTTGGTGCCATGACACAGGTACTGGGGACAATACCCTGCTGAGGTGCTAGTGATCCTTAGTGGAAGGGGTCTGGTATTCTAGAAAAGTATCTCACTTGCATAGCACATAGACGGATACAGTAGATTACCTTAGTTCATATTTTTATTTTTGTACCTTGGCATGTATATTATGCACCTTGCTAGTCCTCTGAGGACCTGGCTATTTTCCAGGCTTAGATGAAGCTGAAGACTACCCAGAGGTTTACGATTCGGGAGCTGAGACCGGAGGCGTACCGACACATGAGGATGAGATAGTGCCAGAGGATTTTTTATGATCATATTATCATCATATTTAGTCTCGCTCTATTATTTCCTTTCCTTTTCATCAGACTTGTAGTTAATTTGTACTTTGTTCCTACCTATGTTGTTTCAGGATATTTTACCTGCAGACTTTATTACTTTTATTGCTGGATATTTGAAACATTTTTTAATTTATTCTTGATCTCTTTATGGACTCTGTGGATGTGATCAGATGTATATACCTGTGGACTGTGTTATATTTCTGGGTGTTATTATGATTTACAGCTTAACTATTTCGCTAATGTGCTTGTAGCGTAGTTTGGCCCATTGGTGAAGTACTGCCGGCATGTATTCTTATACTGGTCCTACATATTTTAGGACTGGGGCGTTACACGAATTGAGCTAATCCATTCCCAGAATGATATCGTAGTCCTTAATGTCCAGGACTATCGTATCGAGACCTCCCTTTTGATCACCTATACAGATGATTCTGTCTCCGCAGTCTAAGTTTGCAAGGAGTGACGTGCCGGACGATATGTTGACACTAAGATTCAGGCCTAACGGTGTCACGGGAAATTTATGTTCGGCGACAAAATTCGCCGATATAAATCTATGTGTAGCACCTAAATCAAACAGTACACGAGAAGGTTTGTTATTGAAATGCAGTATACCTGTCACGACTGTGTCAGATGCGAACGCTTTGTCCCGGGTCATGGCGTAGACGCGACCCTGGGTATTGGGGCGACGGTCTTGGCCATTTTGTGGCACGGTTTGTTGGGCTCTTGGCGCTGGACCCTGGTTTTCTGGACGATGTTGTTGATGTTGAGGCGCCGTTGGGTTCGGCCTTCTGGTCGAGCATTTTGTATGCAGATGGCCCGTCTTTCTACAGTGCCAGCATCCACCTTCAGAGACATGACATTTATTTGCATGGTGCTCGAAATTATTGCATTTGTGGCAACGAGTTACTGGATTCTGCCCTTGATATCCGCCCTGATTGCCGTTGTTTGGACGCTTGTTCGCATTGTTTCCTCCTGTATGGCTAGCGAGACTGTGGTTGTATGTTTGCACAGTGCAGGCAACTCTTGGGGGATATTAGCGCTCAAGGCGAAGAGCGTGATTCAGAGACTCGCCCATGGTCTTGTATTCAGGCACCGATACATGGACAGAGATAGATGGACGCAGACCCACTTTGAACCGTCGAGCACGACTCTCCGTTGTCGGCAAGAATGCTTTAGCAAATTTGGCTAATTTATTGAATTCTGCTGCATACTGTCGCACCGTCATGTTCCCTTGCTTCAATTGTATAAATTTATTTTCTTTTTCCTGTCGAATGGCTGTGGGAAGGTACTCGATTTCAAATGCCTTTCTGAATGTAGCCCAAGGAATCGTCGTTGTCTCGTCTTCACGTTGGATTGCTCGCTTTTGTATGGACCACCAATCGTGTGCGTTCAATCGAAGTAGAAGTTGTAAACATGTGACTTTCTTTGAGTCATCGACACCCAGAAGTTCAAATCGGTCTTCCAGCTCCTCCAACCCGTCGATCGCCAGATAGGTATCTTCAGTACCGTTGAAGGAAGTGAGACAATTCTTTGTGAATTTTGACACCTCGAAGTTGGAACTTCTTGGTGTTGCAGGTAGACACTCGGGCACTTCTGGTTCGATTTCAGTCAGTCGGATCGCAGGCTCGATCACGGTAGGCATTGTCGCAGAATTATTGTTATTGGCCATAACTGTCTGGACTATCTGCTGAAGAGTGTCAAGCTGCTTGTGAAACCCACAATTTCAGATAATTATTTAATAATTTAATTAGCTAATATAATTATCTATTAGTTGTTAATTTAGGAAATTGTATTTTTAGAAAAATTATTAAAACTGGAAATTTTATCAAAACATGTAATTTTCTAATTAATTAATATTATGTTACTTAGATTAAATTATTATATTTTTTTAAGAAAATAATTTTTTGGACTTTTGTTTGTCAGCCAGACCGAACTAAATTGGAACCATAAAATATTTTTGTTTATTTAGTTGTCATTTTTTAGCCATTTGTTAGAAGCCCAAATTGTTTGGCCAAAACCCAAATCCATGAATAATTGGTTCATTGGGATTACACTCATTATAAATGAGTTATGTTTTTTTTCTTAAATTTTGTTTTAAGACCCACAGCCTATTATAAACTCAAACCAACAACATCATTTTATCAAACTATTAAGAATGAACAAAATGTTTCTTCTCCAGCAAACTTTTCCTTTCCCATCCGTAACCGACCATGGCTTTTCCCTTCCCCTTCCGTAACCGGCCGAGACCGACAACCCCTCGGCTACTTAACGTCAGGCGACCTCCTCTTCCCTACTCCTATTTAAACCCTTCCCCACCCTTCTCCATCTTCCACTCCTCATTTCCCCTTTTCCAAAGACAAAACCCTCCAGAGCCAAGCCCGTCGGCCCCGATCCTTGTCGAGCTCCGGCCATTTCCCGGCCGCCCGTGCCCCGTGCGCGTCTCCCAGCGCGGCCCAACCCCGAGTGCTAACCTTCCTCCGGCGCCGAGCTCCGGCGTTCCCCGACCCCGCGTGGCCTCCTCGCGGCACCCCTGTCCGCGATCCCTCCGGCCAGCCTCCCAAGGCCGACCGTCGACTGCGCGCACGCCTCCGGCGCCAGCTTCGGCTGACCCCCTTCGTCGTTGTCCCTCCGCATTCCCGAGCCGCAGCACCCCGCGGGATTTTCGACCCGCTGTCCGGTTCATTCCCGGGCGTTCCTGTGAAACTCCGTTGTTGTCTTTTCCAAGCTTGGGTGCTGTACACGCAGCCGAACTCCGGCGAGACGTGTTCCGAGTCCGAGGCAACCCTTCGGATTTCGTCAACTTGGGTAATCTCTGATAATCACATTAGTCCGTCCCCTGTCTTGGTATGTGATGATATTTTGGTCCACAAATTTCTTCAGAAATTTAGTTTTTCGATTATGTGTTTGGCTCCGAAAATTTTCGAAACCTTTGCTGTTCTGCGGTTTTAGCATTCTGATGTTTTAGGGATTTTTTCGGGAAACTTTCGGAGAAGTTTCCAACGGTTGGAATTATTCTGAAATTTTCGAAAATGTTTTGGAATGGTTTTCGGGAGTTCTGAATTGGTTCGGGTTCTCTGAATAAATATCGAAAATAATTTATGGATGTGTTTATATATATATTTGGGTTCCCCTGGTTTGGGATTATTTGCAGGAAATCATGGCACACTTTCCCAGTTTTTGGGTTGACCAAAAATAAAGGAAATGCTGCCGGATTTTCCATAAAATTTAGTTATATTTTAAAATGATTAAAAAAATGGTTTTCGAAAAAATATTAATATTTTGGATTTTGGGCGACGACCGTATTGGTCAATGGGCCCTGGCTAAGTGCAAACGAAACCGGTTTCGTCCGGACGTTGAGGCATTAGCCTATATGATGATTGGACCAAAAATTTGAGACTCACTATTATAATTATTTTAATTTTAATTATTAGTTTATTTATAATTAATTTGTAGGAAGATTACAGGACTAACAAGTTTTCTTCTTATTTTAATTCATTGGCTTGTAAGGGTATAAGCCCATTTACTTTTCTGCAAATTTGTAATAATTAGTAATTATAGTTTTGGATTTTTTTGGTTATTGTTCAGACGCGTAATTTAGGGTAAGTAATTATAGAAATTTTAGAAATTCACGTTATTCTCATTTAATAAGAAAAATGTATTTTTATATATAAATATAAATACCAAGTTTTCCTAATAAATTGATAAATGCAAGTTTTCCCAGAATTAAATATAAATTGATGTTTCTTAATTGCAACGCACTAATAATCGTGTTTTGGTTGTGTTAGTTAAATAAAGACTAAAAATTGACTACGACACAACTAGAGATTGCAACTAGTATAGTAACATTGGCGACTTTGGTTTTCTGAGACAAGTTTTCCAAATGTAGGATTTCAAGGAAGAACCTGAATTCCCATCCCGACGTATCGACCCATCCAGTCAAATCATTTGAGGCAAGTACATTTTTGTGGTAGATTACAATTAGTTAATAATTGTTTTAATGCAAGTTTAAACCACGATACAACACGAAACTCTCTTTGAGAGCATTGACTGTAACTACTGTAACTATTGGGGACTGGGGGAGTAGTGTAGTGGATATGACCACATCCAATTAGTATAACTGAATGTATTAGCTTACCCCTCAAACACACGAGGATAAGCCATACCATATCACTAGGATATTACTGTAACAAACCCAATCCGGTCATATTCATTACCTATTCATATCACATTGTTTTAATTGTTAGAAAATCATTTATTTCAAATTGTTTAAAAGTGCATAATTCCATTACTAATTTCAATTGTTAAAATATCATGAATTTGTACTTTACTTCCTCCTGGCTGGAGACTATATTTTTTTAGGTTCTGTTGAGGATGCAGAGCTACTGATTAGTAGCTACTATGACCCTGAGCTATACCCTGTTGTGCTTCCTGAGGATGGCGTACTTGATGATGATGTTGCTTCTCTTTAGATGCTATTTTCCAGTTTGATAGTTTTGCCTAAAAACAATGTTATTTCAGTTGGTGGTTTTAAGATTGTACTTTGCACTGAACAAGTTTTAATTTATCGAATATTAAAGATTGTGGCAAATTATATTGAGTTGTTGATTACCTGCATATGGAAGATACAGCTTACTGCCACCGTCTCAACAGTGGTGCAGGCTGGGCATGATCCGATTTGACCCAAGTAATTGGGACCGGGTCGTGACATGTTTTTAGTGGTGGCCCATGCAGGTCAAATCAACGACTTAGGAAAACCTATCTAGAAACAATTAGAACACTAGAACATTGATTTGTCACAATAATAGGTCCGAATTATATGTAAATATTCTTGTTTGATTATAGATTGGTAGGTTACCTTGCTTATGTTTATATCCTAAACCTTCCAGAGAATGGCCACTGACAAGACCAATCCTGCTGGCGATGGGGTATCTTCACCCTATCATACCCCACCACCCCAACCAAGTCCAGATCCGACACCTCGGCAGCTGGCCGACCGTTTCCATAATACAACGACGGATCCATCATCTTCCCAGACGGAGATGCAGCCCCTGTGGTTTTGTCCACTCCAGCTGTCCCTCCGGTACCTGTGGACCCCACCGACCTCATAGGTCTACTAAGAGGAGTGCTAGAAGCCCAGAGAACTCAAGCTGAAGCTCATCGCGAGCAGACGGCGATTATGAGAGAATGTATGGAAAATGCCCATAGCGTGGCAATGGCTGCACTGGAGAGAGGAGAAGCAGCTCAACAGGAACCAAGGCCTGCCAAGGTAAACATAAAGCTAAGGATAAATTTATGTAATATTAAGGCCACTTAAATTAATGGGAATCATATTGCCAAGGTGGGCGATATTGAGAGTTTCAAGAAGCAAAACCCTCGACCCTTCAAGGGAACCGAGGGAATCCTCTATGCTGATGAATGGCTCGATAGCATGGAGCGTCTCTTAAGCGTCGCTCGACTTCCAGAAGACCTCAAGGCTGAAGCAGTGGGACTCCAACTGCAAAGTGTAGCAAGCACCTGGTATCGAAATGAACCCCGACTCCAGGATAGGCAGCTTGACTGGGACACCTTCAAGAGGTTGTTCAAGAGGAAGTTCTTCCCAACATCAGAGTTGCGGGAGATGGAAAGCCAATTCCAGAACCTGAAACAAGGAAATATGACTGTTGGAGAATATGCGGCAGAATTCGGCCAACTCAGCCGCTTTGCCAAGAACCTGGTGGCTGACCCTGAAGATCGTGCTGAAAGGTTTAGACATGGGCTGAGAGAGGAGATCCGCACCCATGTGATCTCAGGTGGTGCTAAGACCTATGAAAAGATCCTGGAGTGAGCTCAAGATATAGAAAAGAGCCAACCCGCTCGCTCAAAGAGGGATTATCCTAGAACTAACAACTTCCAGGGTAATCAGAAGAGGCCCAACAACAACAACAACAACCGGCCTTCCCACCACCAGCAGCAGAACCAGCAGGCAAGGAACAATGATAGGACACCTCAGAGGCAGATCCATGTCTGCGACTATTGCAAAAGGCCGGGGCATCAAGCAAATATCTGCAGAAAGAGACTAGGATATTGCCTAGTTTGTGGGTCTTCCACCCACCAAGTGAAGGACTGCCCCTCGGCGGCCCACCGGACTGGAGCAACTCAGCAGAAAGGTCCTCTGCCCACTCAGCAACAATAATTTGGGCAACACCAACAGAAGACTGGGCGAGCTTTTGCCCTAGCAGCAGAGGAACAAGAGCCAGAGCAGGAACCTACAGCTGATGTCATCGCAGGTTTTATTTACGTGCATTCCTATCCTGCCTTAGCTTTATTTGATTCGGGTGCATCACATAGTTTTATATCCACAAAATTCATCTCTGCACACCACATAGATACGGGCTTTAGCAAGAAGATTTGTAGAGTCATGACCGGTGTAGGACCCCTACCCATCACTGAGACCTGTAATTGTCCTATCACCATATCAGGCCACCAATTCATAGCACCTTTAATTGTGATGCCCTTACCCAATTATGATATAGTCCTAGGGATGGACTGGTTGAGTAAGCAGCATGCGCTGATAGACTGTCACAGAGGATGTGTAGTCTTCAGCCCACCTGGAGAGCTGGAGTTTGAAATCTCTCGAACTCCGGAGGATATGGAGTGTGTTACCTACACCTCTATCACAGAAGAATCCGGACCTCCCCATCCTATCATAGCAGAATTTATGGATGTCTTCCCTGATAGTCTTTCCGGGTTACCCCCAGACCGAGACATAGAGTTCACTATTGACCTAGTCCCCGGTTCTTCTCCTATTTCTAAGGGATGCTACAGAGTCAACCCGAAGGAGGCCAAGGAGATGAAGGATCAGATCAATGAAATGAAGGCTTTGGGATTTATCCGAGATGGAGCTTCATCCTGGGGAGCACCTGTCTTGTTTATATCCAAGAAGGACGGAACTGTGAGGATGTGCATCGACTACCGGGCGCTGAACAATATCACCATCAAGAACAAGTACCCTCTGTCCCGGATCGATGACCTGTTTGACCAACTCAGTGGAGCCAAGGTGTTCTCGAAGATTGACCTCAGATCTGGCTACCATCAGATCAAGGTCAGGAAGAAGGACATTCCCAAGACGACGTTCAACACCAAGTATGGGTAGTTTGAATTCTTGGTCATGCCGTTTCGACTAACGAATGCTCATGCTGTATTCATGAACCTTATGAACAAGGTTTTCCATGAATACCTAGATCAGTTTGTCGTTGTCTTCATCGATGACATTCTGATCTATTCGAAGACTGAAGAGGAGCATGAGGAGCACCTCAGGAAAGTTCTGGGAACTTTGAGGAAAGAGGAGTTATATGGTAAGCTATCCAAATGTGAATTCTTTCTAGACAAGGTGGATTTTCTTGTCCATGTTGTCACAGGAGAAGGAATTTTGGTGGACCCTAAGAAGATAGCTGCTGTTGAGAAGTGGTCTACCCCAAGCTCAGTTGCTGAAATCAAAAGTTTCTTGGACTTGGCTGGCTACTACCGGAAGTTTGTGAAAGATTTTGCCAAGATTGCTGAACCAATAACGAAGCTTACTCGGAAGAATGAAGAGTTCATCTGGACGAAAGATTGCCAGGCGGCATTTGAGGAGCTGAAGAAGAGGCTTACCATTGCACCAATCATTGCGCTACCCGCAGGAACCGGTGGTTTCTCAATCTATAGTGATGCCTCTGGAAAAGGACTGGGTTATGTTCTTCAACAAAATGGGAAAGTGATTGCTTACGCATCTAGGCAATTACGGACTCATGAGAAGAATTATCCCATACATGACCTGGAGCTTGCTGCAGTCATCTTTGCATTGAAGCTATGGAAGCATTATCTCTATGGAGAGAGAGTGGAAATATATACAGACCACAAAAATCTGAAATATGTTTTCACTCAGAAGGAACTAAACATGAGACAAAGAAGGTGGCTGGAACTGATGAAGGATTTTGACATCGACCTGCAGTACCATCCGGGTAAGGCTAATGTGGTTGCAGATGCACTTAGTCGATACCCAGTGGCGATGTTCTTGACCAAGGAGCGGCACTTGTTGTAGGACATAGAGAAGCTTGGTCTGGAGATTGTACTGCCCGAGGAGAAGATGAAAGAACTGGGGCGAGAAGTTATTGTACCTGGAGCTGACTCAACCATGATACAGTTGCAATTGCGTTCAAGTCTGATGGACAAAGTCAAGGAGACACAATTCCAAGACGAGACGCTTTGTAAACTCAGAGATGAAGTGCTGGCAGGAACACTTGAAGGTTTCTCTATCGCCAGTGACGGAGCATTGAAGAATGGTACGAGGATGTGTGTACCATCTGGCGAATTAAGAAATGAGCTGATGTAAGAAGTGCACCAGTCGCAGTATTCCATACATTCTGGAGCTAATAAGATGTATCGGGATATGCGTACCATTGTTTGGTGGTATGGAATGAAGAAGGATGTATCCAGATTTGTGGCTAGATGCTTGATTTGCCAACAAGTGAAGGCTAGCAGACAGAGACCCGCAGGACTTCTACAGCCGCTGGACATTCCGGAGTGGAAGTGGGAGCATATAACAATGGACTTTGTGTCAGGACTGCCTCAATCCCAAGGAGAGAAGGACGCCATTTGGGTTATTATGGACCGACTGACGAAGTCAGCTCACTTTATCTCCTTCAAGATTGGTTTATCCACCGAGAAGTTGGCGGCACTGTACATACGGCACATCTACCGGATTCATGGAGTACCGATAAGTATTGTATCTGACCGAGATACTAGATTTACCTCTTACTTTTGGAAGAGTTTGCATGACAGCTTGGGAACAAATCTGAAGTTCAGCACAGCCTATCATCCCCAAACTGACGGACAATCTGAGAGGACCATCCAGACGCTAGAGGACATGCTGAGATCTTGCATCTTGGAATTTGGAGGGTCTTGGGAGGACCACTTGCGTTTAGTGGAATTCTCCTACAACAACAGTTACCAAGCTAGCATTGGTATGACCCCATTTGAAGCTCTTTATGGACGTCGTTGCCGCACACCACTTGCATGGGACGACGTAGGAGAAAGAGTACTGCTGAGGTCAGAGATGGTGACTGACGCAGCAGAGAAGGTGAAAGTGATTAGAGACAAGCTCAGGATTGCCCAAGGCAGGCAGAAGCATTGGGCAGATAGCAGTCGTCGACCACTGCAGTTTGAAGAAGGAGATAGTGTCTTTGTGAAGATTTCTCCTACCAGAGGAACTATCCGATTTGGCAGAGCTGGGAAGCTGAGTCCCAGATATATCGGACCATTTGAAGTTTTGAGCCGAATTGGTGAAGTAGCGTATCGGTTAGCTCTACCAGCTAATCTTGAGGGCGTGCACAACGTCTTCCACGTTTCACAGCTCAGACGCTACATCCCGGATTCTAGTCATATTCTGGACCATTCGGAGCTAGAGATTGGACCGAGCCTCACAGTGCCAGAGAAGCCGGTGGCAATTTTGGATAGAGGCGAGAAGAGGACCAGGACTTCGGTGACTCCCATAGTCAGAGTCATGTGGAGGCACGATTCCCCAGGCGAGTCTACCTGGGAGTGAGAAGATGAGATGCGGGAGCAGTACCCGTACTTGTTTGAGACCTGAGGTAATTCCTAATCCTTTAATTTCGAGGACAAAATTTTTTAAGGAGGGAAGGTTGTGAAACCCGTAATTTCTGATAATTATTTAATAATTTAATTAGCTAATATAATTATCTATTAGTTGTTAATTTAGGAAATTGTATTTTTAGAAAAATTATTAAAACTGGAAATTTTATCAAAACATATAATTTTTTAATTAATTAATATTATGTTACTTAGATTAAATTATTATATTTTTTTAAGAAAATAAATTTTTGGACTTTTGTTTGTCAGCCAGACCGAACTAAATTGGAACCATAAAATATTTTTGTTTATTTAGTTGTCATTTTTTAGCCATTTGTTAGAAGCCCAAATTGTTTGGCCAAAACCCAAATCCATGAATAATTGGTTCATTGGGATTACACTAATTATAAATGAGTTATGTTTTTTTTCTTAAATTTTGTTTTAAGGCCCACAGCCTATTATAAACTCAAACCAACAACATCATTTTATCAAACTATTAAGAATGAACAAAATGTTTCTTCTCCAGCAAACTTTTCCTTTCCTATCCATAACCGACCATGGCTTTTCCCTTCCCCTTCCGTAACCGGCCGAGACCGACAACCCCTCGGCTCCTTAACGTCAGGCGACCTCCTCTTCTCTACTCATATTTAAACCCTTCCCCACCCTTCTCCATCTTCCACTCCTCATTTCCCCTTTTCCAAAGACAAAACCCTCCAGAGCCAATCCCGTCGGCCCCGATCCTTGCCGAGCTCCGGCCATTTCCCGGCCGCCCGTGCCCCGTGCGCGTCTCCCAGTGCGGCCCAACCCCGAGCGCCAACCTTTCTCCGGCGCCGAGCTCCGACGTTCCCCGACCCCACGTGGCCTCCTCGCGGCACCCCTGTCCGCGATCCCTCCGGCCAGACTCCCTAGGCCGACCGTCGACTGCGCGTACGCCTCCGGCGCCAGCTTCGGCTGACCCCCTTCGTCGCTGTCCCTCCGCGTTCCTTAGCCGCAGCACCCGACGGGATTCCCGACCCGCTGTCCGGTTCGTTCCCGGGCGTTCCTGTGAAACCCCGCTGTTGTCTTTTCCAAGCTTGGGTGCTGTACACGCAGCCGAACTCCGGCGAGGCGTGTTCCGAGTCCGAGGCAACCCTTCGGATTCTGTCAACTTGGGTAATCTCTGATAATCACAGTAGTTCGTCCCCTGTCTTGGTCTGTGATGATATTTTGGTCCACAAATTTCTTCGGAAAATTGGTTTTTCGATTATGTGTTTGGCTCCGAAAATTTTCGGAACCTTTGCTATTCTGCGGTTTTTTAGTATTCTGATGTTTTAGGGATTTTTCCGGAAAACTTTCGGAGAAGTTTCCAACGGTTGGAATTATTCTGAAATTTTCGGAAATGTTTTGGAATGGTTTTCGGGAGTTCTGAATTGGTTCGGGTTCTCTGAATAAATATCGGAAATGATTTATGGATGTGTTTATATATATATATTTGGGTTCCCCTGGTTTGGAATTATTTGTAGGAAATCATGGCGCACTTTCCCAGTTTTTAGGTTGACCAAAAATAGAGGAAATGCTGCCGGATTTTCCATAAAATTTAGTTATATTTTAAAATAATTAAAAAAATTAGTTTTCGGAAAAATATTAATATTTTGGATTTTGGGCGACGACCGTATTGGTCAATGGGCCCTGGCTAAGTGCAAACGAAACCGGTTTCGTCCGGACGTTGAGGCATTAGCCTATATGATGATTGGACCAAAAATCTGAGACTCACTATTATAATTATTTTAATTTTAATTATTAGTTTATTTATAATTAATTTGTAGGAAGATTACAGGACTAACAAGTTTTCTTCTTATTTTAATTCATTAGCTTATAAGGGCATAAGCCCATTTACTTTTCTGCAAATTTGTAATAATTAGTAATTATAGTTTTGGATTTTTCTGGTTATTGTTCAGACGCGTAATTTAGGGTAAGTAATTATAGAAATTTTAGAAATTCACGTTATTCTCATTTAATAAGAAAAATGTATTTTTATATATAAATATAAATACCAAGTTTTCCTAATAAATTGATAAATGCAAGTTTTCCCAGAATTAAATATAAATTGATGTTTCTTAATTGCAACGCAGTAATAATCGTGTTTTGGTTGTGTAAGTTAAATAAGAACTAAAAATTGACTAGGACACAACTAGAGATTGCAACTAGTATAGTAACATTGGCGACTTTGGTTTTCTGAGACAAGTTTCCCGAATGTAGGATTTCAAGGAAGAACCTGAATTCCCATCCTGATATATCGACCCATCCAGTCAAATCATTTGAGGCAAGTACATTTTTGTGGTAGATTACAATTAGTTAATAATTGTTTTAATGCAAGTTTAAACCACGATACAACACGAAACTCTCTTTGAGAGCATTGACTGTAACTACTGTAACTATTGGAGACTGGGGAGTAGTGTAGTGGATATGACCACATCCAATTAGTATAACTGAATGTATTAGCTTACCCCTCAAACACACGGGGATAAGCCATACCATATCACTAGGATATTACTGTAACAAACCCAATCCGGTCATATTCATTACCTATTCATATCACACTGTTTTAATTGTTAGAAAATCATTTATTTCAAATTGTTTAAAAGTGCATAATTCTATTATTAATTTCAATTGTTAAAATATCATGAATTTGTACTTTGCTCCCTCCTGACTGGAGACTATATTTTTTTAGGTTCTGTTGAGGATGCAGAGCTACTGATTAGTAGCTACTATGACCCTGAGCTGTACCTTGCTGTGCTTCCTGAGGATGGCGTACTTGATGATGATGTTGCTTCTCTTTAGATGCTATTTTACAGTTTGATAGTTTTGCCTAAAAACAATGTTATTTCAGTTGGTGGTTTTAAGATTGTACTTTGTACTGAACAAGTTTTAATTTATCGAATATTAAAGATTGTGGCAAATTATATTGAGTTGTTGATTACCTGTATATGGAAGATACAGCTTACTGCCGCCGCCTCAACAGCGGTGCAGGCTGGGCATGATCCGATTCGACCCAAGTAATTGGGACCGGGTCGTGACACTGCTTCTGCTGTAACTTGAATTGGGGCTCGAATCGGTTCTCAACTGAGTCTGCCGTGCCTCCGTCTGCTGTCGATGAAGCTCATTCTCGCGTTGGTTGGCCTCGGCCTGACGTGTTGTGCCTCTATCATACGCAACATCCGTTCCATAGGGGCATTCGAGGGTTCAGGCCTTAAGCTACTCGAGCCGCTTGAGGCACTCTCCTCGTTCACGGCCGCAGCTTCTCTAGCTTCTGGAATATAAAAGCAACTTTCGTTAGTTTCAGAAAATATTATGGGTTCATCGTATGCAATAACTCATCTCATCGACACGAGGTCAACGGTTTGATACTAGAGACTCGAGACTTGATGCTAAGGACATAAATCCGTGCTCTGATACCATTATGTTAGATGCCCCGCTTCCGAAGAATCGATAGTCGTCCTCCGGACGTGATGTCGTGCGAGTAGTGGAGTAGTGGATGGTTATAAGGTATAGTCATATATATATAGCGTGATACCGCTTCCGAAGAATCGATGGTCGGCCGCGGGCTGACCGAGAAGCGCGTGGGGTCGACGCTGACGAAGGCGGGTTAGAGGAGAGGGGAAAAGGGTTGGTGCTGGTGTGTTTTGAAAAGAAGAGAGTGATTGTGAGGAAATAGTTCTGTGAGTGTGGGTTTTTCTTTGATTGTTAGTAGTTGGGAGGAGAGGGAATATAGGTGCTGTTAGTGAGATTAGGGGAAGTAGTTGTGAACATGTGGAGAGGGAAAAATAGGGGGGTGATGTGTGTGGTTGGGAGAGATGTTAAGGAGAGTTGAGATCGTGGAAAAAAATTGGAAAGAGGGAATGGGTCATGCGGGTTGTGTGGCTGAGAGTTGAGGGGTTTTTTTTTAACATGGTCTTACACCTTATATATTTGGCTTGGTCAAATATCTAACCAAAATAGGAAACCTATTAATAAAAGTATGATTTGGAGAACCAAATCCTATCCAAATTAGATCAAACCAAAGCCCATGACACACACACACACACACACACACACACACACACACACACATATATATATATATATATATATATATATATATATATATATATATATATATATATATATATATATATACCTATCAAACCCTAACCATTCCCCTCTCTCATAACCATGCACCACTTCCGAAGAATCGATCGCACAAGGCATAGTCATAAGGTTATCCGAAATACAACAGCTAAGAGAGTACGCAAAAAAATTGAACAACTCATTGAGGCGGAGAAACTTTTCTGTTTATTGATAATAGACATCATTTACAAGACTCTATTACAATAATGTCGCGCAGGCTTTACAAAATGACTCGATTACAAAAGGAACGCCGATGAGATAGTCTTTCCATACATACATCCCTCAAATTACAACAAAGTATTTCAACCACCTGGAATGGAGGGAAGCCGAGACATGTTTCTTGGACTGATGCAGAGAGTCTTCAAAAGTGGAGTAGCGAGAGTCTTCTACGCGCAGGCTTCAAAACACGAACGTCGCCTTGGTTAGTTGGCACGTTCCTATGGATTAGCAGCCCCTACGGATAGCAAGGTCAGTACGATCACATGTACTGGCGAGTGGCTAATTAAACCCAAGCTTCTATTTGTTCAAGCAGTTTTATAAAAACATGTTAGCCATTTTGTGATCTTTCTAGCCATCCTGATTGTTTTGCATGTTAACATGTTAAGAGACAAGTATTCGATAGGCAATAAAACATAATTTATGATACATCTTACCTACGGCAGAGCGTGACGTTGCAGCGTAACTTACCATGTTCCTTCTCTGTCATATTTATAACCAGCTTATAATTTATGTGCAAGTGTGGATCACTGGCAATTCAAACCATCCTGGACGTATAGCCTGGTCGAGACGGTGCCCCTTTCAGCGCGGGTAGCTAGCCCTGCTGAAAGTCCCGAATGACCCGTGCTAGCATCCAGCACATCTATCTTGCATTCCTCCTAGGCCGAAACGGTCCCGTAGCTTCGGGTTGCCGTTCAAGGAAGCGAAGCCTTGTGCGCAAGTTGTCCATGACCGTGCTTAAGTTAACAAGTTATTCAAGCACGTTTTATGGTATCGTTGGGACTTATGTAATCGATTCATTTACTTGGATTTACAGAGCCTGAAATAATTATCTCGCTTTTCTAGAACTGTCACGCCCCAGAACCAGAATACTGGAGAGCGGGGGCAGACATAGCCAGCTACGTATATTGAAATAGAATACATCTCAACTATACGGTCACGGCTGTCTAGATATGAGGGTTTACTACAAGCCAGCAGTCTCTTAAGGTCAAGCCTATTGTCGCAATCTCAAGCAATTAACAGAGTTACAAGATATTAGAGCATCAAATATATATATATAAGGCGTCCCAAATATTATATATTGGACGATCATGAAGCTAGTCATACAAAATGATGGGACTAGTAAGAATTCAGTCATACATGATCAACCCTAGGATTTGTTAATCATGTTTACAGCCCGTAGGCAGACAGTAAGTAATGTGCATCGAGCTAACAGGTGCTCGTCGGCTAAACGCCTCAAAAGAATAATTTACATATAAGTGGGTGAAACAAAAAGAAAACCCACTCTTGGCCCGGGTTCCGTCTAGTTGTCACCATTGGGCTGGAAGCTTGGTAGATCCTTGGGAGCTGCTCCGAAATCTGGCCACAGAAAACCAGCATGGGTCAAACCCCAGAAAGAGCAAGTGTCACAAAGGAGGCCACAAATAAGAACAAAAGCCAGCATATCAGAACATAAAGAATAAAAGAAAGTACAAGTAGTAAGGTACACAGGGCGATAAACGACTAGGGACGTGGAACCATTCCGGGAGCCAGGTTACAATCCTTAAACCAGACAAGGACCGGGGTTGTAACCCTTCGCCTGAATAGCTCACTGTCTCTACTCATTTATCGTTAAGATAAGTAAAACAAACATGCTCAGGAGATAGCAGGTATTGGAGCTAGACAAGACTTAGACAGAGCTGGATACCATTCATTCACAATCGGCCAAGCAAGTACTACGGCTTACTACCTTAACTAACTAGGGTTATCACAAGCCTAATTACTAACAAGATGCAAGTGAGAATTTCCAGTCCCAAGCCATGCAGACTATCCAGTTATCCTTCCACGGGTTGAGAGTTATAGGTGGGTACATTGCCCGGGAGACAAATGTACCCATAGGTGACTTAGAGGGTGCAACACATGACAGTGTGCTGGAAATGTGCTCTACTCGTCGGCAAGCTACAAGTCCATTAAAGCGCCCAGATAACGAGATTGCCTGTGACTGGAAATTCTTCATGTTCTAGTTTGATCTAATAATTAGCCTAATCCAATTTAGCGCGAGTCCCTGGCCGTGGTACCCAGGAAGTCACGTCCTAGACATGATGCAAGACAAGACAAGTGGATTGTACAAGCAAGCAAGCAGGAGCACCCACGGTGTCAAGTTGATTATACGAGTCAAGTTACAAGTTACAAGTTACAAGTCAAGTCAAGTCAGGAGTGCGCCGCCACGGGCCATTATCAAGTCAGGTTGGTCATGTCAGGAGTGCACCACTACGGGTCACTGCCAAGATCAAGAAATAACAAATTCATCATAGACAAGTAGGTTGTGCAGGGTATGTACTGCGCAGGGTGCCAAGTGCGCAGGATGAGCTGCGCAGGGTACCAACTGCGCAGGGTGAGATGCGCAGGGTACCAACTGCGCAGGATAAGCTGCGCAGCAGATGGATTGTGCGGGATCAGGTTGCGCAGGAATGGATGGCGCATGGATAGATTGCGCAGAAGGTAGACTGCGCAGGAGTCAGGTTGCGCAGGGGCCAACTGCACAGGGGTTAGTGCGCCAAGGGAGATGCACGGTTCAGCCCGAGAGACCGGGCGCAATCGGCTATGCGTAATGAAGGCGCTGGCCGAGAAGGAAGGTGCGCAGTTCACCAAAGGGTGAGCTGCGCAATCGGCCTTGCGCTAAAGAGCGCAGGCCGAGAGGGCTGCTTCTCCAACCCGAGAAGAACTCCAAGAACTTCAAAACTTCAATTCTTCATAACTTGATCAAATCAAAACCAAATCTAGATTTTCAAAGTTCTAACTTGAGTAAAATCGAACTCTCTTCCACATGGAAGCATCAAAACAAGCAAAAATCAAAGTTTAATAGATCAAAACCAAGGATTTTCAAAAATGGTTAAAACCTAGATCTAGAAGAATTAAAGCTCCAAATCACAAAATGTCAAGTTCTAAAGTTGTTCTCCATGGCCTAATCTAGCTAATGGACAAATAAAAAGTGGTGCTTATTTGATGGCAAGGTGCACTTGCCTATGGGTTGGGGAGTTGTGTGGAAGAAGGAAGAAGAAGAAGTTGTAGGAAAATTAATGGAGAGTAAAGAGGAGAGAGAAAGTTTGGTGGAGATATAATGAGGGTGGGTGTGTTGTGTTGATGGTAGAGTGTAGGTTAAAGTGTTCCACTCATGATGAACCAAACCAAACCAATTAAAACTGAGCCGAACCAAAATCCAAAATACGAGAAAAACCCACAATTCCGCAAGTCGAGAAAATTAAAATACGTGCCAAAATCAAATACGAGCATAAATACGTAATACAGGAAATGGGGGTGACAACTCTACCCACCTTCAAAGAATTCCGTCCTCGGAATGTAATCAAGGAGCTAGAGATTGCCACGACAAGCTATACTAAGCACAGGCAAGCGACGTTAAGCAGTTCAATCATACAATCATACAATGCAAGCAAGAAAGGAAAAGCGTAAGGCATAAGAAAGACATTATACCTCACGAGTCAAACAGGTAGGGATATCGCGATCGGATGTCGTCCTCACGCTCCCACGTTGACTCACCTAGAGAGTGATGACCCCAAGCAACACGAACTAAGTTAATAGTCTTGTTCTTGAGCGTCTTTTCCCTCCGGTCCAAAATAGACACGGGCCTCTCCTCATACGAAAGGTTGGTACCAACAACCAATTCCGAATGATCTAGGATATGGCTCGGGTCCGGTATGTACCGTCTTAATTGGGATACATGGAATACATTATGTACCTCACTTAGCGACGGCGGAAGAGCGAGACGATAGGACACATCTCCTACTCGCTCTAGAATATCGAACGGCCCTATATACCTAGGACTAAGCTTTTCCCGTACGCCAAAACGAATGACACCGCGGGTAGGCGAGATCCTAAGGAATACATGGTCGCCGATGGCAAATTCTAAGGGACGCCGATGAGCATCGGCCCAATGGCGCTGGCGATCCTGAGCAAATCAGAGGTGATCTCTGACTCTCCTGACCACTTCAACCGTCTGAGAAATCAGTTCTAGACCGAGCATCTGCCTCTCTCCGACATCGTCCCATGCTAACGGGGATCTGCACTTCCTGCCATACAGAGCCTCGAAGGGTGCCATCTGGATACTGGCCTGGAAACTATTATTGTACGAGAATTCCACCAGGTGCAGGTGATCCTCCCACGAACCATCGAAGTCAAGGGTACATGACCGCAATATATCTTCGAGAGTTTGTATAGTACGCTCTGACTGCCCATCTGTCTGCGGATGATACGCTAAGCTGAACTTGAGACGAGTCCCCAAACTTTGATGAAGACTGCGCCAGAAGTGCGATATGAATCTCGTATCCCTGTCTGATACTATGCTGACTGGCACTCCGTGAAGTCTGACGATCTGCCTGAGATACATCTCTGCTAGCTGCGCCGTCGACTGTCCAACTCTAAATGGAAAAAAGTGTGCTACCTTGGTAAGCCTGTCCACAATGACCCAAATAGCATCTCTGCCTGCCGGAGATCTGGGTAACCCAGTCACGAAATCCATGGTTATGTGCTCCCATTTCCATTCTGGGATCGGTAAAGGTTGAAGAAGTCCAGCTGGCCTCTGATGTTCAGCCTTGACCTGTTGGCAAACTAAACATTGAGAGACATACCGGACTATCTCTCTCTTCATACCATTCCACCAAAAGTGCTGGCGAATATCTCTGTACATCTTCGTGCTACCTGGGTGGATGGAATACTGCGAACTGTGAGCCTCTGCCATGACTTCCTGTCTGATATCTCCACTGGGTACACAAAGACGCGTGCCATGTCGAAGTGTACCATCCTCATGAATACATAACTCTGGCCTTCTCCCTGCCTCGCACTCTGCTCTGAGCCGCTGAATTTTGGAATCTGTTAACTGTGCGGTCCGGATCCTCTCAACTATGGTGGACTGAATCTGTAGGCTGGCCATCAAGGCCATATTGGAAGGAAGAACCACTTCAATTCCCATCTTCTGAAGATCCGCCAATAGCTCTGGTTGCGCCGTCAGGAAATAAACTCCGGCTCAACGTATCTGCTACAACGTTGGCCTTCCCTGGATGATACTGCAAATCCACATCGTAGTCCACCAGTAGCTCGAGCCATCTTCTCTGCCGTATATTAAGATCCTTCTGGGTGAAAACATACTTCAGGCTCTTATGATCAGTAAAGATCTCCACTCTGTCTCCGTACAAGTAGTGCCTCCACAACTTAAGTGCAAACACTACTGCTGCTAGCTCCAAGTCGTGGGTCGGGTAATTCTTTTCATGATCACGGAGTTGACATGACGCATAAGCAATTACCTTCCCATGATGCATCAAAACACATCCCAATCCTCTGCCTGAAGCGTCGCAATAAACTGTGAATCCTCCGGTCCCATCTGGAAGGGTGAGAATGGGAGCCGTTATCAAACCTCGCTTCAACTTCTCAAATGATTCCTGACATTCTGCTGTCCAAACAAACGGCACATCCTTGCGGGTCAACTGGGTCATCGACGCTGAAATCCTTGTAAAATCAGAGACGAACCGTCGGTAGTAGCCGGCCAATCCAAGAAAGCTGCGAACTTCTGCCACTGAGCTGGGTACTGGCCATGCCTCGATAGCCACAATCTTCTGGGGATCCACTTCCACTCCTCCTTTGGTAATGATGTGACCCAAGTACGAAATGCGATCGAGCCAGAACTCGCATTTACTGAACTTGGCGTACAACTGGTGCTCTTTGAGAATCTGGAGGACAATTCTGAGATGCTGCTCGTGCTCTGCTTCACTCTTGCTGTAGACCAGGATGTCATCAAGGAACACTATCACAAACTGATCCAAGTAAGGCATAAAAATACGGTTCATGAGGTCCATGAATACTGCCGGCACATTGGTCGCTCCAAAGGGCATAACTAGAAACTCCCAATGCCCGTACCTAGATCTGAATGCCGTCTTCGGGATGTCCTACTCTCTGACTCTGATCTGGTGGTATCCTGACCGCAAGTCTATCTTCGAGAAAACTGAAGCCCCTTGAGTTGATCAAACAAGTCATCTATCCTCGGGAGAGGGTATCTGTTCTTGATTGTCACTGAGTTCAAGGTACGATAATCAACACATAGCCTGGACGTACCATCCTTCTTTTTCACAAGAAGCATCGGGGCTCCCCAAGGCGATCCACTTGCACGAATGAATCCCTTGGTCCTGAGTTCTTCAATCATCTTGTACAAAATCTTCAACTCTGAAGGTGCCATTCTGTAGACTCGCTCTGATACTGGTACTGTCCCGGGAATCAAGTCGATGGTGAACTCGATCTCCCGCTCTGGCGGCATCCCTGGAAGTTCCTCTGGGAAGACATCTGGAAACTCTTCAACTATCCGGGGCAACCGCACTGCTGCTACTGCCATCCGCAATACTGGAGGAGATGGCTCTACTGTGCCTCTGGAAAATAAAAACTCTGGCTCTCCGGGAATACTAAAGACAACTCTGCCAATATGGCAGTCTATCCTAGCATAATGGTTCCTCAACCAATCCATGCCTAGGACTACATCATAGTCTGTCATAGGGAACTCTATGAGTCTAGCGGGGAACTCTCTACCGCTAACTACGATCTGACACGAGGAAAACACTCGATCTACTCCCACAAGACCATTACCAGTAAGTATATTGAGCCTCACTGATAATGACTCGGGCTCCAATCCTATCCGTGTCGCGAATCGTGCAGACATGAATGAATGCGATGCACCAGAATCAAATAATACAGATGCTGGAAAGGTGTTGACGAGAATAGTACCTGCCACTATCTCACCTGGTGTAACTTCTTCTTCCATGGTCATCATCATAGCCTGACCTCTAGCTGCGGGTCCTCTCTGCTGGAAACCCCTCTGTCGGTTCTGTGCTGGAGCCTGGGTGAACTACTGCTGGAAGGCCTGGGCCTGAGGCGCCAATGGCCTCGGGTACTGCTGTTGTTGCTGCTGCTGGACTGGAACTGGGGCTGGTCCTCTCACCGAAGAACTAGAAAGGTTGGATGATGATGGACCTCCCCTATTCGGGCAGGTCCCTATCTGGTGGTCTGCTCCTCCACAAGCCAGGCACAATCCCTGTGTCCTACGACACTCTGCCACTACATGGCCCGGCTTCCCGCAATGAGAACATCCCACCGCGGAAGACTGCTTTTGCTTCTGCTGCTGCGGATACGTCGGGGTCGAATGCTGAACCGACGTCACTGAGGCCGCCCGTCTCGGAGTTCCAATAGTTATACCCCTAGCTGCCGGGGCTGGAGCTGAAGATTGGTGCATCTGGTTGTGGGACCGCTTCCTGCCTCCGGTCCTGTCCATAATTCTCCGGGAGGTATACTCATGCCTCCTTGCTGCCTTCAATACTGCATCGAACGTCTGGTGCTCGAACTGCTCCACAGCCAATAATATCTCTAAGTGCAGCCCTTGCTGGAACCGCTGAGCCCTATCGAACTCGGTTGCCACCAAGGTGGGGGCGAACCTACTCAGCCTGGAAAACTCGGTCGTATAGCCATCGACCGTCCTACCTCCTTGCTTCAAGTTGGTGAATCTCGTCTGCAGGTCGTACCGTGCCACCGCATCGAAGTACTTCGTCTGGAACCTCTCTCTGAACGTCGCCCAAGTGACTGGCGCTGCTAATCCCATGGCCTGAGCTACCCACCAATCGCGAGCCAAGTCTAACAACTGTAGGCGTACCACCGCCACCTTTTCATTCTCAGGTGTCCTAGCTGCTTCTAGAACCACCTTGGTATCCTGAAGCCAAGCGTCTGCGGCAATCGCATCTTCACTGCCGTCAAAGAAGGGAGGGTTCAAGCGCTTGAAACTGTTGGCCGCCTGATTCCCTTGGGGACCTCCTCGGTTTAGTGCATCATGAACTTCCTGGTGCAAGGCGTCGCCTCGACGATCTTGGGATGCAAGCAGTTCTCTGATAAGCCCTACCAAAGGTCCCTCATCCTGTCTAGCTGGTTGAGCGGGCGGAGCTGCCTGAACTGGAGGTTTCGAGCCTCCGGGAAGCATAACTCGGGAGGCTACTCCAGAGTGCTGAGCTTGATCTTTCTGGCGCTGGGGTGCTTGTCGAGCTTCCTCTGGCTGGTTGGTAGGTCCAGGAGTAATGCCGCTGAAGAAGACGACATAGGGAACAGTAAGGAAGGACCAGGACAGATCAATGATACAAGCGTGTGACCAGGTCAAGAATCTCAGGGATTTGAAGATACGAGCAGAGATCAAAGACGAATATTGATTGAGACATCTATTCGGTAAATCCTCACATTTCTTGATTGACAAGACCTGCATGGGCCACCACTTAAACCATGTCACTCCCCAGAACCAGAATACTGGAGAGCGGGGGCAGACATAGCCAGCTACGTATATTGAAATAGAATACATCTCAACTATACGGTCACGGCTGTCTAGATATGAGGGTTTACTACAAGCCAGCAGTCTCTTAAGGTCAAGCCTATTGTCTCAATCTCAAGCAATTAACAGAGTTACAAGATATTAGAGCATCAAATATATATATATAAGGCGTCCCAAATATTACATATTGGATGATCATGAAGCTAGTCGTACAAAATGATGGGACTAGCAAGAATTCAGTCATACATGATCAACCCTAGGATTTGTTAATCATGTTTACAGCCCGTAGGCAGACAGTAAGTAATGTGCATCGAGCTAACAGGTGCTCGTCGGCTAAACGCCTCAAAAGAATAATTTACATATAAGTGGGTGAAACAAAAGGAAAACCCACTCTTGGCCCGGGTTCCGTCTAGTTATCACCATTGGGCTGGAAGCTTGGTAGATCCTCGGGAGCTGCTCCGAAATCTGGCCACACAAAACCAGCATGGGTCAAACCCCAGAAAGAGCAAGTGCCACAAAGGAGGCCACAAATAAGAACAAAAGCCAGCATATCAGAACATAAAGAATAAAAGAAAGTACAAGTAGTAAGGTACACAGGGCGATAAACGACTAGGGACGTAGAACCATTCCGGGAGCCAGGTTACAATCCTTAAACCAGACAAGGACCGGGGTTGTAACCCTTCGCCTGAATAGCTCACTGTCTCTACTCATTTATCGTTAAGATAAGTAAAACAAACATGCTCAGGAGATAGCAGGTACTGGAGCTAGACAAGACTTAGACAGAGCTGGACACCATTCATTCACAATCGGCCAAGCAAGTACTACGGCTTACTACCTTAACTAACTAGGGTTATCACAAGTCTAATTACTAACAAGATGCAAGTGAGAATTTCCAGTCCCAAGCCCTGCAGACTATCCAGTTATCCTTCCGCGGGTTGAGAGTTATAGGTGGGTACATTGCCCGGGAGACAAATGTACCCTTAGGTGACTTAGAGGGTGCAACACATGATAGTGTGCTGGAAATGTGCTCTACTCGTCGGCAAGCTACAAGTCCATTAAAGCGCCCAGATAACGAGATTGCCTGTGACTGGGAATTATTCATGTTCTAGTTTGATCTAATAATTAGCCTAATCCAATTTAGTACGAGTCCCTGGCCGTGGTACCCAGGAAGTCACGTCCTAGACATGATGCAAGACAAGACAAGTGGATTGTACAAGCAAGCAAGCAGGAGCACCCACGGTGTCAAGTTGATTATACGAGTCAAGTTACAAGTTACAAGTCAAGTCAAGTCAGGAGTGCGCCGCCACGGGCCACTATCAAGTCAGGTTGGTCATGTCAGGAGTGCACCACTACGGGTCACTGCCAAGTTACACTAGTTCCTTGTCATATCATGCCGTGTACAATAGTCATTCCAAACATATTCAGTAAAATCAAGTTCATGTCAAAAGGCGTAAGGATATAAAATGGGCGTAAAATATCTAATAAAATACTAATATAAATAGGACTATAGAAGAGCCAAGATCAAGAAATAACAAATTCATCATAGACAAGTAGGTTGTGCAGGGTATGTACTGCGCAGGGTGCCAAGTGCGCAGGATGTGCTGCGCAGGGTACCAACTGCGCAGGGTGAGCTGCGCAGGGTACCAACTGCGCAGGATAAGCTGCGCAGCAGATGGATTGCGCGGGATCAGGTTGCGCAGGGATGGATGGCGCATGGATAGATTGCGCAGAAGGTAGACTGCGCAGGAGTCAGGTTGCGCAGGGGCCAACTGCGCAGGGGTTAGTGCGCCAAGGGAGATGCGCGGTTCAGCCCGAGAGGCCGGGCACAATCGGCTATGCGTAATGAAGGCGCTGGCCGAGAAGGAAGGTGCGCAGTTCACCAAAGGGTGAGCTGTGCAATCGGCCTTGCGCTAAAGAGCGCAGGCCGAGAGGGCTGCTTCTCCAACCCGAGAAGAACTCCAAGAACTTCAAAACTTCAATTCTTCATAACTTGATCAAATCAAAACCAAATCTAGATTTTCAAAGTTCTAACTTGAGTAAAATCGAACTCTCTTCCACATGGAAGCATCAAAACAAGCAAAAATCAAAGTTTAATAGATCAAAACCAAGGATTTTCAAAAATGGTTAAAACCTAGATCTAGAAGAATTAAAGCTCCAAATCACAAAATGTCAAGTTCTAAAGTTGTTCTCCATGGCCTAATCTAGCTAATGGACAAATAAAAAGTGGTGTTTATTTGATGGCAAGGTGCACTTGCCTATGGGTTGGGGAGTTGTGTGGAAGAAGGAAGAAGAAGAAGTTGTAGGAAAATTAATGGAGAGTAAAGAGGAGAGAGAAAGTTTGGTGGAGATATAATGAGGGTGGGTGTGTTGTATTGATGGTAGAGTGTAGGTTAAAGTGTTCCACTCATGATGAACCAAACCAAACCAATTAAAACTGAGCCGAACCAAAACCCGAAATACGAGAAAAACCCACAATTTCGCAAGTTGAGAAAATTAAAATACGTGCCAAAATCAAATACGAGCATAAATACGTAATACAGGAAATGGGGGTGACAAGAACCTTATCTTTTCTCTTTTTGAGCATAGAACTTGTATTTTTTGAGTAAATCATTCTAATTCGATACAGTTATCTGAGTTCTTGTTTTTGAAATAGAGGGTCGAGGTAAAGGA
This sequence comes from Iris pallida, assembly GCA_029216955.1. Classification (NCBI taxonomy): domain Eukaryota; kingdom Viridiplantae; phylum Streptophyta; class Magnoliopsida; order Asparagales; family Iridaceae; genus Iris; species Iris pallida. The sequence continues at coordinate 18,428,547 of JANAVB010027397.1, read as the reverse complement.
GGTCAGCCACTCACCTTAGTCTTTTGCTTCAGGCGAGGGACTGGTTGGCTGCGCTTAGACGTCACCTACGCGATCACCTGCAATCGCATAAGCAACTGATTAGAACACTGTGTTATTCAAGGAATTCGATATGAATGCGAAGTTCCAAAATGCAAGCCATGAAACCCATCGAAAATATTCACGAAAACGCATTCACGAAAACCAAAGCCAAAGCCAAATCAAGTGCGGCATGAAAACCAGAGCAACGGGAGGTCTCTCCCGGATCAGCCGCAAAGCCAATCCTTGATGCTCAATGCACTGAATATGAGACTTGATTTTGAAGAAGCATTTCCATAACGAGAAAAGGATCTTAATTCAATCGTTCACGTTCAACCGATTCAACTGATTCCAACCTATCGGTCTCGACTGAATCGGTAGCGACAGTGTTCCTTTCTTGCGCACCCCGTTGACGAAAATGGGACACGATGTAGGAACGGGACACTACATCCACTATAAAAAATAGTATTTTTAGCAACATTTTCGCAATATAGGGTCTATTATGTTTCTAAAAATCATTTTTTACATGTATTGGTGATATAAGTTTTCTTAGGCTTTTTCTAAGGGCACCACATCATTTACTTGGGGTTATCCCAAAATATTTTGAAAAAATTACAAGTTTGCCATCAAAATTTTTTACTTGGGGCTACCCAATTTATTTTCAGCAATCAGTCCTAGGACTGCCAGCAGGTTGGCAGTCCTAACATATGTTAGGACTGCCACCCTGCTGGCAGTCATAATATGTTAGGACTGCCAGCGGGTTGACAGTCCTAACATATGTTAGGACTGCCAACTTAGTGGCAGTCCTAGGACTGCCAGCAAGTTGGCAGTCCTAACATATGTTTGGACTGCCAACTTGTTGGCAGTCCTTGGAGATGCTGCTGCACCAGAACCCAATTCTCACCGAAGGTCTGGATGCCGGAGGAGAGGAGGGAGGCGGCGGCTGGAGGCGGAGGTTGGAGGCGGCGGCTGGAGGCGGAGGCGAAGGCGGCGGCTGGAGGCGGAGGAGGAGGCGGAGGAGAGGAGGGAGGCATCGGCTGGAGGCGGAGGCTGAAGGCGGAGGAGAGGAGGGACTGGAGGAGGAGGCGGAGGAGAGGAGGGAGGCGGCGGCTGGAGGCGGAGGCTGGAGGCGGAGGAGAGGAGGGAGGTGGCGGATGGAGGAAGGAGGAAAGAGGAGGGAAAATCCTAAGTTTGGGATAGTCCCAAGCAATTTTCGGGACGTCTCCAGTAAAAGTTCGTCAAATTTGGACTGTCTCCTAGTAAAATGACGTTCCCAGTAAAATGCAAGGTGCCCTTAGAAAAAGCTTTTTCTTATGTCGCATAATCCACCCAAAATTTACTGGAGGGGAAAAAAAACAAAGACTGGCCAAAAATTATCTACATATTGGATAATTTATGTTTCGCAACAGCAATGCGTATGACGCGGAAAGGTAAGTTATGTTCGATGGCATGTAGTCATGTAGGGAAATATACCTTTATAATTTACTAATTAAATAAGGTTATTTTTAGGGGCACCTCATTTTCTACTAGGGGACAACCCAAAATTTTTTTGAAAAATTTACAAGTTTGCCATTGGGTTTTTTTACTAGGGGGGCAGCCCAAAAAAAGCTATAAAACCCAATTTCATTTTATTTCATCTCTCTTTCTTCTTTTCCTACTTCTCTTCCTCCACTTCTTTTTTTCTTCTATTCATATAAACCTATATCTAACCTAACCTAGGTGAAATTGTCCCCCAACCAAAAATCGTTGAAGATTTTTGGTAGAATACAGTGTCAATCACTTCTCTCATTTATTTGTAAGTCGTCGAATTTATTTTTGTGTAATATTTTAAGTTTTAACCTAAATTTTACATATAAAAGTGGAATTTTTTGTTTAATGTATAAAGAAATAGACAATGGATCAACCCGGACCATCAAATGCTGGATATTATCCTCCCAACACATCCGAAGAACACTTTGACGCATCGAAAATCATCGTGGTAACTACATTTGAACTTTACGTAGAGTGGAAAATTGAACTTCGACACAGAGGACTGCCACAGATTGGGCAGTCCCTCACATATATAGGACTGCCAAAGATGTGGCAGTCCTGTATATGTGAAGGACTGCCACATTTGTGGCAGTCCAATGTATGTGAGGGACTGCCCAATCTGTGGCAGTCCTCTGTAGGAATGTGTGTTAATGTACATATGTATATATTTATAAGTGTTGTCTTAAAGGTTGATGGAATTTCACTTGTAGCCTATAGGTTTAATGCCTTCTAAGTTATTTGTATATCACACCAATATGTGATTTTCCTTTTAGTACTATCTAACTAGTTAATCCAGATTTATATATATAACCCAAATATGAACATTGATCCAAATGGACAATGTTACTTTGAAGTGTCTCAACTTGTGACCAAGAACAAACTTCTCTATAAATAATAATACAGACTCCTCTATAAATAATAATACGCTTTATGTAATTGTTTAGTTTTGACTTTTAACTTCTATTGTAGGACTTTCGATCTTCCGAGGTTGCGGTACATGCTCCAATTGCAATCGATGTAGGGCATTTATTTTGGACCGATCTTTCGTTTCCATCAAGCGACGATGCGGTACAATGGTGTCGAGAAGTTGGAAGGGAAAACAAGTTGGTTCTAGTGATATCCAGATCGGCCCGAAATCGCCCCGGACAACAAAGTGTTATGGTTGGTTGTGAAAGAGGTGGTGTGTTCCGATCGCACAAGAAAGACACAGTTATCCATGATAACGTTCCAAGAAAGAAAGCTGGAACGAGGAAATGTGGTTGTCCATTCACGATCCAGATTAGAAAAGAAGAAGAAGGGAAGTGGTCAGTACAAGTGAAGAATGGAACCCACAATCATGAGATTGCCGAGACACTATTGGGTCATCCGTATGTCGGACGGTTGAACCCTACGGAGAAGAAGATAGCCGAAGACTTGTCTATTTCCGGTGTTGCACCTAGACAAATATATTCAGTCATACGGCATGAAGATGAGAAGAACATGTCTACGATGAGGTCAATATACAACGCCCTATCTTCTTCGAACGCTGTCCGGAACAAATCAAGAATGGCGATACAAGAAGTGCTGAAGTTGCTTGCCGATAATCACTAGTTGAGTTCCATAGAACCCATCCCCAGAGTAAGGAAGTAATTTCAATCTTTTGGGCTCATCCAGATTGCACAAATCTGGCCAGGTCTTTTGGCGACGTGTTAGTCCTTGATTGCACGTACAAGACCAACAAGTTCAAGATGCCTCTCCTTCATATTGTCGGATTCACCTGTACTCGGAAAACATTCCCGGTGGCATTTTGCTTCATGAAGAGTGAAAAACTTGAAGACTACACTTGGGCATTGGAGAAACTAAAAACACTTTACAACGGTCATACAGAGCCGTCAGTTCTTGTGACCGATAGAGAGTATGCCCTAATAAATGCTACTCACATTGTTTTTCCTCAAGCGGATACATTGCTATGCACTTGGCATGTCAATCGTAATATTGAAGCCCAATGTAAGTTGAAGTTTCATAAGGAGGAAGGTAAAATTGATATGCAAAATTTTCAAGAATTCTCCAATGACTGGAATTGTGTGTGGCGAGCCTCTACGATTGACAGTTACGACGCCGCATGGTACATGTTCAAGGATAAGTGGGAGGCGAGGGATCCGGCATGCATTACATACATCAAAGATACATGGCTTGACCCGCACAAAGAACACTTCGTCTTAGTATGGACGAATTTGGTGAAGCATTACGGCACGACAACTACCAACCGTGTCGAAGGAGCACACTCTGTAGTGAAGAGACAACTAAAATCATCTCTCGGCAACTTTGTCTCTGTTTGGCAAGCTATACATCTTATGGTAGACCGGACCGTGAATGAAATTAAGGCATCATTTGAGATGAGCTTAAATATAGTCAAGCATGAGCATAGAAAGAATGTACTGTTAGATGCTGTAGTTCGCGTGGTATCACACACGGCGTTGACATTAATATGTGATGAGATTGAAAGGTCAAAGGATATCGGGTTTGATCCCCAAGTTTGCGGGTGTGTACATCGACATACACTGGGCCTCCCTTGTGCACATCAGATTAATGAATATCGCCGTGAATCCATTCCTATTCCAGTAGAAGCAGTAGATCAACGTTGGAGGCAGTTGTCTATGATGCCTGTGGTGAAGACGAGCGATGATTTCTTCTCTTTGCCAAGTGTGAAACTTCTTCACGCAAGGTGGTTAGCCTCAGTAGCAGCAGAGCGGCCGTCCATTGAGCTTAAAGTGCAAGAAATAGCATGTCCGGTCACTACTACAATGCATGAGCCGACCGTTGTTTCCAATCCTAAAGGCAGGCCTCACACAAGATTGACTAGTTCACAGAAGAGAAGGCTGGAGTCAACTAGGAGAGATCCATCGCACTTTGAGCATGTTGAACGAAGCTTACAGCAAGCTCCGCCCGCACGGAAGGGAAAGCTTGTCATTCGCCGAAAATTGGAGAAAATGGACCTCCCAAGAGAAGATATCGTTGCAAGCCAGACACTGAACATGTATATTGATAAATTCCAACCTGAGCTTCGCCGATACATTTGGTCTATTGTCGATGTCCCCGGTGATGGCCATTGTGGATTCCATGTGCTTGCAAGACATCTTGGTTATGATGTCAAAGAGGATGGAGACGGGTGAGGCAGGAGCTGTATGAGGAGTTAGAGACTCGTCTTCCATTCTACTCCCGTCTCCTAAGCGAAGAAACGGTTGCAAGTTTGTTGTTAAGTATCCCTTGCACCGACAGTGTTACCGGGACAGACCACTACATGTCAGTCCCGTCTGTCGGCTATTTATTTGCCAATAGGTACATGATACCTCTCGTAATTTTCTCGATGGGTATTAGAGAAACATTCTTTCTGATGTGCGCACCTCCGCCGGACCACGGACATTCTAACCTATGTACTATAGGTCACATCGGTGACCACTTCGTCATACTGAAGATGATCGGTCATTCTCCGATTCCTCCACCTTCAACAGTTTGGTACAAAAGAGCACCGGTCGAAGCCAGAGCTTGGACCACACCTTTCGATCATCAAATCGACCATTGTAAGAAGCTGTTGAAGTTTGAGGAGCCAAGAGACTTACCTGCAGACCACTGTGACGTCGAAATCGACTGAGTATCAATGTGTTATATGGAGGACCACTTTTGTATACTTTTTGGCATTTTGGTTATAGAGTACCACTTTTGTATACATTAAACTATAAAATATGAAGTCCAATATATGTTTCTTAATTTTATCCAGGTGTTATATGTCTTCTATCTGGGTGTTATACATGTGTGTTTTGTGTGTTATACATGTGTGTTTTGAGTGTTATACATGTGTGTTTTGTGTGTTTTTGGGTGTAAAAAATGAAGTCCAATATATGTTTCCTCTACTTTAGCTAGGACTGCCACACACAGGGCAGTCCTTCACAAGTGTAGGACTGCCCAGTGTGTGGCAGTCCAACTTGAAATATGCTGTGATCAAATCACAGAACATTCTAAGTAGGACTGCCACACACAGGGCAGTGGCAGTCCTACTTGGAATGTTCTGTGATTTGATCACAGCACATTTCAAGTTGGACTGCCACACACTGGGCAGTCCTACACTTGTGAAGGACTGCCCTGTGTGTGGCAGTCCAACTTGAAATGTTCTGTGATTTGATCACAGCACATTTCAAGTTGGACTGCCACACACTGGGCAGTCCTACACTTGTGAAGGACTGCCATGTGTGTGGCAGTCCAACTTGAAATGTTCTGTGATTTGATCACAGCACATTTTAGATAGGACTGCCACACACAGGGCAGTCCTACACTTGTGTAGGACTGCCCTGTATGTGGCAGTCCAACTTGGAATGTTCTGTGATTTGATTACAGCACATTTTAGATAGGACTGCCACACACAGGGCAGTCCTACACTTGTGTAGGACTGCCCTGTATGTGGCAGTCCAACTTGGAATGTTCACACAAATAGTGCCAACACATATCACATATCACATATCCAACATATCACATATTCACACAAATAGTGCCAACACATATCACATATCCAGCCAACACATATCACATATCCAGCATATCACAAATCCACACAAATAGTGCCAACACATATCACATATCCAACATATCACATATTCACACAAATAGTGCCAACACATATCACATATCCAACACATATCCAGCCAACACATATCACATATCCAGCATATCACAAATCTACACAAATAGTGCCAACACATATCACATATCCAACACATATCACATATCCAACATATCACATATCTAACAGAAGTATATCAACATATCCAACACACATCCAAAATAGTTTACAAGACGGACACAAGTATTCAACATCATACAGCCAGACGTTAGACAATCATATCACATATCATGGCGGGCCTTCGAACGAGACTCTGCATTACGCATGAATGGGAACTCAACCTCGTCGTCGATGCGCTCAAGCTCGTTGGCGACCAAGGTACTAGTGTCGACCAAGACACTAGTGTCACTTTGGCAAGCGCTCCGAAGTGTCTTGGCCAGTTCCTTCGCCCTTCTAGACTGTAAATGAAAGTATAATTGAATTTAGTATACAAACATGAAACACTCGAACTAACTACTAATGCGGAACTCACCATCTTCACCAATGAAGCGTACAAGATATTTTTGGAAGGAAGATTTCCAACAGCTACTACGGCCGAGGGACCCGGGTTTGTAGGGTTCAACAACTTGGGATGTCCGATCCGCCGGAAGTACGACATGTAGTCCTTGCTGCAGTCGGCCATCTGGGTGACCGGTTGGCTCTCATCTTCCCGAAGCAGGTGCCTTTGCCACTCGGAGTAGAAGTCGGTCACCCAATCGAAACACGCCGGTTTGTAGTTCAATGGTTGGGTCCCGCGGGGAGGTTCCAACATCTGTAGTGTGCGCTTCGGCACACTTTGCACGAAGCCGAACTGCCGAAGTACACGATCAGGCATGTACGGCTCCTTGATATCATAGCATGTGATCATGCCATGAAATAAAGAAACTGGTTGGATGGCACGACTCCCCTCGCGCAAATCCCTGTATGGATCCCAAAATATCTGTAGGAAAACAGTTAACAGCAAAAAAAAACTTAACATGAAAAATTAAGGTTAGTCCCAATTTATTACCTCTTCCGGTACCAAATTGTCAAGTACTTCACGAATGGAAGCCAGGATTTGCCAATCTTTGGTTTCCACCTGGGCCGGCCTCCATCGAGCCACTCTAGGAAGTTGTTCAAAATAGATTGGGTTCTGGTCACCCCGCCTGAGCATCGGAAAGTACTCGTATATCCATGCCTATTCAATTACTAAGTTAATAGTCACAAAATATAAACAACAAAATGAAGTATACGAGATTAAATCGTTGAAAGTTTTCTTACATGTAGCAGAGTCTGGCATCCAGCAATTGTCTTAGTCCCGACACGGGATGCGATGTCGAGTTTGCGGTAAAGATAGGCGAGAATACCGCTACCCCACGATATATCGATGAAGTCATCCACGGACAATAAATTGAGCATGTACCTCGCATGTATCGAGGTTCCAGACTTGTCCGAAATGCCCACCGTTCCAAGGACGAACAGCATGTAAGCACGGGCCATCGCGTCGACCAACTCAAAATCATCCTCATCCAATTCCATATTCCTGAAGTGCTCCACCAGAAATGAAAGAGGAATTCCATATGATTTCTTGAAGCCCGGGAGAGTGGTAAAACTAGTTTCCTCAAGTCCAAGGTTACTTGAGACAAACTTGACGATCTTTGAGTACCATTTTGTCGATTTTTCATCTCTATAATGTTCTTTGGTCATGACGCGATCGGTAACTGGTAGCTCTAGTATCTGGTACACGTCGTCAAGTGTAATGGTTATCTCCCCGCATGGAAGATGAAACGTATTGGTCTCCGGGTGCCATCTCTCCACAAAGGCGGATATCAGGGCACTATCCATTGTCCTATAGGCATAATCAGCCAAATTATGTAAACCGCTCGGTACGATTTTCTCCTGGACGGCCTCCGGTAAGCTTCTAAACGGCCAAGACACGGTTTTCTTCCCGTGACTCACAGCCCTAAGCATACGATATGTCCTCTGTATATCAAACAACATATAAAAACATAAAACATATGAAATATATATAGATATCATATACTGAACTGCTAGCTTACAAAAGTAATGCACATACCGGGTCCTTCCATATTGCATATGCAATATGGTTCTCAAAAGAAGCCAACATTGAGCAACCTGGAGGCCGGACAGGCGGCTCAGAAGGACCGGCCTCTTCAGAAGGACCGACCTCCTCTTGACGTGGTGGTAGGAGTTGGCTAAGTGGCACGTCGTCGTCATCACTGGAATGAGAAGGAGTACGAGCTCGTTGCTTCGACCGAGCTTGTGCAACCGGTGGGGGTCTCCGTGTCCCAGCCCGACCTTGGCCCTCCGGTTCGGAAATTGTTATCGGGCGCTCAAGAGGACGTTCGGCGCGTTCCTTCCGCTTTGATGCGGTGGGACGTATTCTTTTTGGTGCGTCCGGAGGACTGTCACCCCTATAGAACAATAGATTGTGCGACCGTACAATTAATAACTAATGCAGACTAAAATAGATCTGTTACCCCCTAATTTGTGCGACTGTTACCCCCTATTCTTACCCCCAGAACTGAGTACATTAGGACTGCCAAGGTTGTGGCAGTCCTCATGTACACAAGGACTGCCAAAGGCCTGGCAGTCCTCTATTAACAGAGGACTGCCAGGACTGTGGCAGTCCTTGTGTACATGAGGACTGCCACAACCTTGGCAGTCCTACTGTACTCGGCCAACAGAAACGACTCGCTAGTTTGTCGTTTTCTAGGGTTAGGGTTTGAAGAGATATTGTGGGTTTGTCGTGTTCGAAAATGCCATTTATAAACCCTAAATACATTATAAACCTAAATTATCAAAAAAATTTAGACAATTAAAACTATTCTAGGGTTTCAAAAAAAATTTAGAAAATTATAGAACGAAATTAGGGAAAAACGTACCTAGCATCCGATGTCTTCGACTTGCGTGTCATCTCGTCGAACGTGGGAGAGTTCGTGAAAGAAAATGGGTGGAGGAATGGTGGAGGAGAAATTTGTAGGGTTTAGGGAGATGAGAGAGCTCTTCTCTTTTTCTTCCTTTGGAGGAGAGAGAGAGGAAATGATGAAATGAGATAAAAAAATGAGTTTGGGGGGTTGGGCTGCCCCCTAGTAAAATTTGGGCTGCCCCCTAGTAAAAGTTCCACCCAATGGGCTGTCCCCTAAGTAAGGGCTGCCCCCTAGTAGAAATGGGGGTGCCCCTAAAAAAAACCTTAAATAATAACCTAAAACAAACTATTGAACAAAACCCACGCAAAAAAAAAAAAAAAAATTCAATCGGTGTTCCTTCTTCCGCGGCTCTCCCCAGGTTTCTGTCTCTCTCTCTCCCGCGGCTCTCCCCAGGTTTCTCTCTCTCTCGCGGCTCTCCCAAGGTTCTCTTTTTCTCTCTCGCGGTGCTCCATGCTCCCCTCCTCTATCGAGATTCAAGATTCTCTGTAGTGAGCTTCTTTCCTAATATTATTAGGTTAAATTTGTTAGGGTTGAGAATATGATTGACATTTATTATATATAGGGAATGATTTGTTAGGGTTGAGAATATGATTGGCATTTATTATATATAGGGAATGATTTGTTAGGATTGAGAATATGATTGGCATTTATTATATATAGGGAATGATTGCATCTGCTTCAATTTTGTTAGGGTTTGATTTTGTTATGGTTTGATTTTGCTAGGGTTTCTCTCTCTCAAATGATTTTGTTATGGTTTGACTTTGGGATATTATTTTAGTTGGCATATTAGGGTTTTCTTTTCAGATTTATGTATGTCTCTCTCTGATGGTAGTATTTTTTGGCTTTATTTTCTTTTCCTTTTCTTTTTCTGTAATTTATTTTTATATTTATCAGGTCAGACACTTGGAGTGTCTGTGTTCAACTAATACGGATGTATTATCGCTTATTCTCATCCCCTGCTATTTATGCCAAATAGTTATTATCATTTGGAATGGTTGAAATTTCAGTCTGATCTTTTGTTTTTTCACCTTGATCTTGAAGCCATACATGAGTTTCAGTTGAAATTGTGTTTTACATCCGAGTACTTTGACGTTAACTCTTGCTTACAGTGATTAAATAGAAATTTGATATGCAGTTTGATATGTAGTTTTGTCGAGTTTTGAATATGAATATTGTGTATTTTGGAACAATGGAGATGTGAACATGGTATCATTATGCATAATATTTTGGAACAATGATATGAACATTGTATCATTGTGTCTAATTGAATTTTTGTCCATATTGTCTAGTTGTGATTTATTGAATTCTTTGGAACATTGATATGGAGTATGTGATATGATACTGCTAGCTTTAACAATTTGAACTTTTTTCAATGGTATGATCTTGTATTTTGGAATAATAATATGAACAGTTTGCATTTGTTTCTTTATTGAGTCCGTCACATGTTTTTTTAAACAATAATATGATACTGCTAGCTTTAACATTAATAGTTAAAATCTTATTTTAATTTCCATGGTATCATTGTGTATTTTGGAACAATAATATCAACAGTTTGTATCTGTTTCTTTATTGAGACTGTCACATGATTTCTTTTGCTCCAAATAGGTGCTTTATTGAGACTTTCCTTGGGACTGAACAAGGTTTCTTTACTGAGACTTTCCTTGATAGGTGATTTGGAGGGTGGAATCGTGCATCGGGGTCTATTGTCGTTTATGGTTAGGGTCGTAGGGGGGTTATTCCCACCAAGGGAACACATCCAAGGTGGTGGTGGTGGAGAAGGAGGAGTCATGGGCCTTGGTGTTGGAGAGGATGGCATAGGTGCATTGTCAATCGACGGTATAGATGTACCCGTAGGAGAAGAGGATGTTGCTGGAAGGATCTCAGCTGCTGATTTGGAATAGGCGACGGTTCTGTTGCTGTTAAATGGAGGATGCACATAAGGTATCAAATTTTTTTATAGAGTGAAATGTAAGAGATTAAGCACACCAAAGGCAACAACAATGACAAAGTCTTAATCCCAAATTTTGGGGTTGGCTGCTTGAATCCTTTCCTTCCGTTCAGCTTTGTCAAGGGTCTGTAATAGAAACCAAGAAGCACTACGCAGGTGAAGTTAATGAAATTAATGAAAAAATAATGTCGTTCTTGAATGGATAAATGCTGCTCTAGGTTTACGGATAACAAAGTTTCTGATTCATATTTATGTCATTGCTAAAGTTTGGGTATGTAATGAAATTTGCTGTCAAGGCAGATCTTGGCCAAATCCCCGTCCCAACCAATCAAATGGGTATGTTGATCCGGTAAAGCTCAATTTTGGTATCAATTCTTCTGTTTTTGATTGGTGATCTTATCACATGACTCGAATCCTTTGCTACATCAGAATAATGTATCGAACTTGGCAGGTTTTGGATACCTAACTTTGGTTTATTGAATCAGGAAGGTACCCCTGTAATTATTTACGCCTTTCCTCCCTTTTGAAATGATCATATTGAGACCTTCCTTTCCACGCAAGTGGGGCTTGCAATGGTGACCAATAGCCGGATAATCGGATCCAATTATTATAAATTTATAGTGTTTGAATCTCAAAAGTAAACCAGATATCCTTAATGGTTAGAGTTGGGATATAACCTCATCCGAACCGAACCTGTAACCGATAACAATTTTATATGGAACATGCTATGTTTATCACAAACATATGTATTAAACTTTAAATGTTCTAGCAAAGTTTTATATAACTGAGTCTCAATTATGTTATGTGTGTAAACCTTCTAGATGGTTGGTGCAAAGTGTTTTAAATTTAAATATGGTCCTATATAATAATTTCTATGTTTTAAATTTAAATAACTATATTAAACAATGCGTGCAAATAACTTAGTATACAATTATATAGGATCCTCAACCTGATTTGAAAGAAACTGACCCAGACCTGAAAATGTTATAGGGTTTGGGGGTTATATAAACCTGACACAAACCCGACCTGTTGATAGCTGCACATGAAAGGCTCTCAACCACTTAGGTGCCCTTGTTTTCTTGTTACGTGTCGGATTACTTCTGGTTTTTTGCATCTCTAGATTAGTTTTAGCTACTTCAGTTCACTTGTTAATTTTTATCTAAAAGTGTGGCAACTGGCAATGTTAATAATCATTGGTTAACATTGATTTCTTCAGGAGGTGCAAAAGGGTACAAATGGTGGGATAACTATAGATTGCACTCTAGCATCTGCAGCAGCTGGTTTACTTATTGGATTGACATACCTTTTAGTGATATTTCTTACAACTGACTGTGCTCGTGATGTAGCTTTGAAGCAGCTAGTTGTACTACCCCTCGCTGCAGCAGTTGGGCTCTTGGGAAGCCTTATTGATTCATTGTTGGGTGTAACTCTTCAGTTCAGTGGATTTTGCACTGTGCGGAAGAAGGCAAATTAGCAATTATCTTTTACTTTACAATGCTAAGTTCGTCTTTAAAATTGCTATTATTTATCTTTAAACAAACGATCTTGCGTGGGACATGTGAGAACCTGATATCAAAGAATTTTGGCCATTCATCAAATTATTGTTGGTTATAGGAAATTTTTCCAAGTATTGATTTTTGTATATTCCCATTTGTGTTGCCTAAACTAGAGGAACAACTAACATATATTGCATGTATATATGATATATCTGAAAATTCCTTATCAATCACTAGCTATAACCAAGTTTCAGTTCATAGACCAATGTGATAGATATTATATATAAGCTGCCTGAACATATGCTTGGTAAACTGCAAATTCTCTTGACTGCTACAAAATGAGGCCCACTTCACCATTTACATGTTCACTTAGTTTGTGCGAGACTATTGATACAAGGAGTGAAATCTTTAGGTTCGTTCTCACTGTTTTGGCTCACAATAAAGCTAGGATCCCGATTGACTCGACTTCGCCCTTTATAGGAGAATCACCGGAGTTATCATTAAGTCTGTTTTCATTCTTATAGTACTGGGTTTGAGGAATGGCAGGAGAGATTCTATTGGCATTGCAAACAAATTACACATACATTTGACCCTTGAGTGTTGTTTTGTTTATGAAACATAGAAAGAGGAGGATTACTTCTGGTCTGAAAACCATTACAACCTACTTTTTCTTTCTTAATTCTTCCGAAGGATAGTGTGTTTCTATCTATGATGTTATTTGATGCTTCTCTTTATCCTAGGAGAAACATCAATATACCGAACATTTGTTCTTGAAATTTAAGTGGACTATAGTGTGTATCTCAAAGCCTGTATATTTTACTTGTCTAATCGTAGAACCTTACTTCTAATTAACCAATACTCTCAAAAAATTTATACGATTCAAGTGAGCATGCATCACAAATTGAGTTATTTAAGAACTTTGTCTGGTTCATAATAACTGACAAATTAATGATACAATGCTTTTAATTTGGTGCTCTCAATTCTTTAAAATGAATCATTCTTTACGCTTCTATAAGAAGGTAATAGAATCCTATACGTCCGAAAAGGCTAAATTTCTGCTATCTGTGCAATTTGGTTTCTTTAATTGCTTTAAATTGCATGATTTCAGTATGTTTCTAGCTCTGACAAGCTTCGACCGGTAAATTGTTCCAATTTTGTTTGGAACTTTATATCTCGACTTTCTTGTCTTCTTTTTTTTCTATTTTTTTCTTTTCTTTTTTAGGAGTTATATGGAGGTTTCTTTTGCGAATATCCGAATCATCACGAACATTTCTCTCTCAGATTATTATCATCAACTGAAGCTACATTCCACTTCTGCAAGAACAGTCTTGTCTAATTTTATATTTTTATCTATGTCCATTTTTTGCTTGATCATCTGAACATTTTTCTTTCATCCACATCTATGTTCATTCATTTCAGGTATCCTACAATTTTTTACACTTTTATTTACCTAATCGCAAGACAATAAGCTGATAAGGACTTATATTTGATAGTAAAGATATCCATCTCCTTATTCCATTAATGTGTAATAACAAAACATACATACCATAGAATAAAATAAACACATCTGCAAATGACTTAACCTCCTTGTCCCAAGTCCCCTCATTTTGACCTGGTGTAGCTATTTTCCAGTCAACAATATTGCTGGATCATCTTGAGGAAGTCCTCCTATGCAAACTAAATAAATTCGACCTTGGTCCTTCTTCACAAACTATTATTCTCTTATGAAGTTACTTAGTTGCATGTTTATGATTTAGGAAGTACATGTTCAGTGGTAAAATTTTTCTAGCATATATATTTAAAATATTGTACTGACCATAATTTGGATGGACATAATTTGTTGTTTCTTAGTAGACAGGGACTAAGTATAATTGGAATGATAAAGCACTGTCTGTTCTGGTTTTTCATTAGTCTCGGGTTCAATCCCAAAGAAAATTTTGGTGCCGCTTCATGTCTCATCCTTTTTTGTCTGCGGCTATACATTATCTTAACTGGAGCGACATAGATAGATATGAGAAAGGTATAAATAGCCTTATGGAGTCTTCCTAAGTCTCTTGTCTCCACAACCACAAAAATTTTCTCCTCTCAATATATTTGGGTATGTTTTCTTTTTCTTTTTGTTGTTGTTGGATTTAAGGAAAGTTATGATATATTATTCCTATAACTGTTATTCATATACAATCTCTATCCCTATGTATAATCTGAATTATAGGAAGAAGAAAACTGGTTAAGTTCTAAGGTTTAGTAGCCACCAAAACAAGGTTCAATAGCCATCTAGTGGAAGGACAATTGTAACTATTCGATCTGTAGGTTCATCCTTGCTTCCAAAAACTTTTACGAAGTCCGTAAAAGATATTGTCCGTAAAAAAGTCAACACCTCAGTGTTTCTATTTACATTACCATTATGGGACATTACAATGATATTGTCGTTAGATATCCAAATCCAACCATATTAAGATTGATGTCATTTGTTCTGGAGGTGATTGTCTTGCCAAACACAGACCACGATCAACTACCACAATCCATGAGCATAATTAGTCATTGTGCACCCCATGCATGCATGTGCTTAAAACTAACCAAACAATAGGAATAATCTTCTTTTTAGAACCTTAAGATATGCAAGAGTTGGTACTCAAACAATAAGAAACCCTTTATATCTTATTTAAGAGATATTTATTCAGGTAGTTGGGCATGGCCAGAACTGGAGTTTATAAAGTTCATAATTATTTATAAATATTGTATGTTTGTTCTTAGAGTTCATAAATTTATATTTTGATATGGCCGATATACTAATATGGTTTGACATGTCCCGATCCGCTACCGACTATTACTGATGGATGGGCCACTTTGCTTGAACTTAATTAAGAAAGGAATAGTCGGATGAGAGTTTTCAGGCTTTTGTTGTTATGTCGAGAATAGAGTCGTTTAATTTGAAGGAACTGGATCAGCTTAATAACGAATGTCATTGCTCTGTATTTGTTGGATACTCCTATATTTTCACCCCTTGAATGTGCAATGTGATTCTTGTAAGGAATGTTTGGTCGATACCTTACCTGTGTGAAATCAGTCCATCACATAAAGTGGTAGCAATAAATCTAATAACTTAAACGTATTGCTTACTGTCCAGTGCCACAGAAAAGTAGTTGTAACCTATTTATGCAGAACTAAAGGAATGTCACAGTATTGTTATGGCGTATATAGCTGAGTCTTGGTCGAATGTTTTTTTACATGGATATAAGTAGCTCAACAATTGTAATATGAGCAGTTAATGCATAAAGTAATTCAAGTCATTCTACAAATACCCTAGTACACTCCCTTAATTGCAGTAATTTAAGACACTTATTTTGGCATATATTTTGTTTTACTGAAGAAAAATGAGGCTCTTAAGATCTCAAACAAATTAGTAGTACCTTCAGATCATGCAGAGTGATGTCTCCTTTAGTAGGGCAATTTGGAGGCTGAAATGCTCTACAATGGTAGTCCTTTCAGCTTGGTACATGTCAATACCTTTCATCTTGTACATGGTTTGTAAATGTAAATATGTTAGCTAATGTTGTACATGTTGGAACATTTTCTTTACCAAGTTTTTTGTGTGTGTGAAACAAAATACAGTACATATGTGTTCATATATATTTTAGTCTTCATAGATACTTGTCATTCTTTTATCATATTTTTTTTTTACTTTTTTTACTTTTTTTTTTTAGGATGACATGGACACATCAATTTTTTGGGAATACGTTCTTATCATGAGATCTATCATTATTGTCTTAAACTAATGTATGCAATGAAAAGATAAACTATTGTTGGCTAATTTTTTCGGGAATACATTGAATTAATGTATTTTTGTTTATATTATGGTTGTCTAGCTGGAATACAATATGTTTCTCCTTCAATGTGTTACTTGAAGTTGTTAATTTTTTTTTGCATTATTGGATTATTTTATGAAAAGGTGTTGAAGACATTATATTGGATATCAAGTTGTATAAAGGCAACTTGTTGCTTTTTAATTTTAAGTTCCTTGAATACAAATTTCAATGTTTTAAATATATGCAAGGAAAAAAAAAATTAGTTCTGATGATAAATTAATATAAAAATATAAATTTGCTTTTGCGATATCAAATTGTGTATACGGAAGTGTTATTATATTTGGCTACATTGGTTTAAAAAATATTAGTTCTGATGATAAATTAATTTAAAAATATAAATTAGTTTTTGCGATATCAAATTGTGTAGAAGGAAGTGTTATTATATTTAGCTACATTAGTTTTTGTGACATCAATTTGTGTAGCTGGAAGTTTTATTATAATTGGCTACATTAGCTTTTGCGACATTAAATTGTGTAGCAGGATGTGTCTTTTTTTCGACATGTGTTATGTTGTCAATGTGTGACCTTTCTGCGACACACATGCCAAAAGTTATTTTTAAAATAAAATATAACATGTCGCCAAATGTGAACATTTTTTGTGACAAGATATGTTCGTGTCGCCAAATACTTTCCTAGACGCGGTTACGGCGACACGTGTGCGACACAGTGAAATATGTCGCAGAAACGCTTTGGCAACACAATTCTTTCTTTGCGCAACATATTGCTTATGTCGCAAAACATGCATTTTCTTGTAGTGATTAGAGGCCAGCATGAACAACAAAATGGGGTAGTCAGGCCCGTTATCTCCAGCGGAGCTTTTGGGTACAAAGGTAAGTGCATACTCGACCCATACACTAATGAATTGTTCTCCCCATCCTATGCACCTATCTAAGTCGTATCCACGACCATATACCTCTACTAACTGCCAATTCTCCTAACATGCATCTATTAGCAGTTAAACCTAACGCATAAGTACGAATGATCAGCCAAAGCCAACATGCAAGTACCTCTATATGACACTCATAATTCACACATATCTCATGGCACAGACGTGACAAGTTTATGAAAATGTACTAACAAACTGTAGTCCCTTAACTCTAGGTCTACATGTACAGTAATGAAATTATGATTACACTATTGCATCATGTTACTGGGCTTTAGCCCAGCCCGCTAAATGAAAAAAATACAAATAACAATGATAACCAGTGAAAGAGGGAAAGAAAACACACACACACACACAGAGAGAGAGAGAGATTGAGAACATATGGAGAGGAAACGAGGGAGAGAGGGACACACACACACAGAGAGAGATTGAGAACATAGGGAGAGGAAACGAGGGAGAGAGGGAAAGAATAGAGAGAGTTGGAGAGAGGAAGCGGGAGAGATCGGGGGAGAAAATCAGGGAGGAGCTCACCGTGGTCGGCTCGTCGGCGGTTTGTCACGGCGGACGGCGCACCGGAGTAGATGCACGGGACTGGGCGTGGTGGTCCAGCGACGTGCGACGAGGTTTTGGGAACCTCGCTTCGGCGGATCCGGCCGAATCTGGCCCATTGGTAGAGTGGCACAGCGGTGACGGCCAGATCTCGTCACCGACTCCAGATCTGGAGAAGGCGGGAGGTGGCTTGGTGGTGGGATGGCTGGACGGTGGTAGAGTGCGGGTGGTGGTGTGTGGAGGAGTGGTCGAGGAGGGTCACCGGCAACGGAGTGGCACGGGGCAGACGAGGCGGTCATGTCACGACGGCGAATGACTTGACAAGGCGGGTTCAACCGAGATGGGTAGCAACAGTGGCCGGCCGGGTTCGACACCGAGGAGGGTCCTGACGCGGCGAGGTAAGTGGTGGTGGTAGTTGTATGTGTTTGTGTGGACGGCCGGGATCGATAGTCGGGTGGTGGCTCGGCGGAGGGGAGAGATAGGGGTTTGGCTGTGGGCTCGTGTGCCATGCACAGGCGGTAGCTTGGTTGGGGAGGGTGGCGTGTATTTGTCGAAGGCGGTAGGGATGAGGGTTCATGGTGGTCAGTAGGCCAAGGTGGTGGCCGGATGGAGTCGGGTGGCAGAGTTGACTCCGGTGGTCGACTGCGACAGGGGGGGAGCGAGGCGGGGCTGATGGTAGTAGTGTCCGGTCGGGTGTGGCCGGACATAGTGGAGAGTCTCGGGGGTGAAGTCGTTGTGTGGTGGTTCTTGGCAAGGCTGCTGGTGGTGCATGTCCGCGGGAGACAGTTAGGGGTCATCGTCGGTGGTGACGGCAGAGGCGAGGCCGACATCGTAGGTTTAGGATTTTCATTTTGGAATTGATTGTATTGGACATGTGTCAGTGTGTTGGACACGGGGATGGGGGATGACTGGATGTATATGTGAATACAATATAGTGGATATCCGGAGTCGGACCCCCGAGGCCATCACGGCTGACATGAAGAAGGTGGACATAGACACGATGCACACGTACACTTTTTGGATGAAAATTTGGTTTATGAATTTTATAGGAAAAAAGTCAGCCTCGCCTCAACCTTCCTTGATGGCGACCATCAACTGCACCACCTATAGTTGCTTCTCCACCCCCTTTCCATATCAGTGATCATCTCCTCCCTTCCGGTAATCATCTCAATTTCCTTGATCTTGATTGTCATGGATTCCCCTTCTTCTTCGTTCGATCACATTCTCTCCGAACTCTCGTCTATGTTGTCATCTACCACCATTGATCCAGACCTCTCTGTGAATTCTTCTTCTTGTAACCCACAATCTGAATGGCAACTATTCCTTTTTTTCAAAATCCTTTCCCATAAACATTATCCTGTCCACATTGTTTCCAACACAATTCCAAAAATCTGGAAATGCAAAGGCAAAGTTAAGGTTTCTGAGTATCATGATGGATCGTTCTCAGCGAAATTTGATTCTCTAGATGATTTGGAGAATATTGTTTCTAATGGTCCCTGGAAGCTTAATCATCACTTGATCATCATTGAACGATGCTGCCCCAACAAGCCTCCAAATGAATACATGTTTTCCAGCACTGACTTCTGGATTCAGTTACATGGTCTCCCAATCAACCTTTTGACAGTTGATTTCATCTCAACAGTGGCTTCTCGGATAGGTAACATTTACCCTCCTTCTGTGGATGATGCTAGTAAATGGATTCTTTTTGCCAGGATAAGAATCAAGATTGATATCACAAAGCCGTTGCTTCGAAGTCTTAAAGTGGCCATGGGAAATAATATGTTATGTATTGTTCATTTAAAGTATGAACGTCTCCCGAAGTTCTGCCAGTTCTGTGGCCGCCTGGGACACAGTGTCAAGAAATGCAAGATACATAAAGATATGAAAGCTTTATTGCAGATACGTGGTCTACTGAGCAGAAAGATCAGTTCCAAGCTCTCCTTGACAAACGACTAGACTTATCCATTTGTGTAACACATGCAGAGAAATTCAAAAACAATCCTTCAAACAGAGGTAATCCTTCCAACTTACCTCCCCAGAGTATTCATAAAGGAAATGAGGTTATTGTACCTATTCAACATCCACCTACCACAAGCTCTGCAAATGTTCATTCCACCTCTGATACTATACCACAATCACAGATGAACCATATTACCACCATGTCCATTGATCCTACAAATATGGGTTTTCATCCTCAATTATCTCTAAATGTTCTTCACTGTCAAAATACCAACATGGATATTGGCCCCCAATCTGTCAACCCTGGTTCGCATGAAAATTTTTCGGCGACGGTTACGACTTCATCTATGGACATACCAGTGATACCCCTTGTTCAGTTACAAACCACTAGCCCATCATCTTCGGGACATTCAGTTATTCCTCCACTTCCTAAGAATGCATTACTACCCACTCCAAGTGTCAAAACTGCTATTGACTCAGATTGGACCATTGACCCCACCAAACCTGACATTTCTGCACATGACCATTCTACTCTAGTCACAGATCCAATTTTATACCAATCTGCATCCCAACCTCCCCCTTCTATTACAGCTCCTACTTCTCCTTCCATTACCCACCAAACCACAATACCTATCTCTGGCCAAATTCAATCCTCATCTACGCCAATTTCTACTGTTATATCATCTCCTACTGACAACACACTATTGAATGAAATTTCAACCAATCATTGCCCCTCATCCACAATTTGCCACCAGTATTGTCAAGGGATACCACTCTGTGCTTTGGAATCATCTTCCCACAAAACTTCAGTATCTGTCATTTCTACCTTCACCTCACTTCTGAATTCCCTCAACTCTGCTACCTCTTCTCACCCAATTCCAACTAATAGCACTCTTGATTCCAAATCTTTCACCAATGATCCAAAAAATAAACCCAAAAGACCCAGATCTCCAAATAATGATGAGGCCTCTGATGATGAACATATCCGACCTCTCAAACGTACCACTCCCAATTCCAATGATAACATAGGCGCGGCTGGCCTTCAACAGCCTTCAGAGAAATGATTCTATCATGGAATTGTAGGGGTCTGAGGAATGACCCTACAATTCGCACTCTCAAGTCATTCCTCCGTGCATCTAGGCCCAATATTCTATTTCTTTGTGAAACTAGATGTTCGTCAACAATTGCATCATCCGTGGCTTTGGATTTGGGATTTGACAGTAACTATTCGGTTTCTTCGAGTGGATACTCTGGTGGTCTTCTCCTCTGCTGGGTATCTAGTGTCAATATTAGAATCATCTCTTCCTCAGCGAACCACATCCACACCATCCTCTCCTATCCTGGATTTCCTCAACCATGGCACCTAATTTGTCTTTATGGTCCTCCTCTGCTTCCTGATCGATCCATCTTCTGGCCACAACTGGAATTGAACATGACATCCATCACTGAACCGTGGCTTTGTATTGGTGACTGTAATGGTATTCTGTCAGCTGAGGAGAAGATTGGTGGCAATAGATTCAATTACAATCACCACAAACATTTTATCAAATGGTACAACTCTGTTGCAGCTATGGATATTGGGTTTTATGGTCCAGCTTTCACATGGAGTAATAGAAGAAAACCTTATCATTATGTGGCAGAACGTCTTGATAGAGTTATGGTGGATTCTCAATGGCGATCAATTAACCCCAATGCTGGTCTCCTCCATCTCCCATGTCTTAACAGTGATCACAACCCTATTCTTTTGTTACTGAATATCCATCGAAAGAAAAGAAAGCATCTACCACGTTTTGAGACTGCATGGACTGTGGATGTTGATTTTAACAAAACTCTAACCGACAATTGGGGTAGCATTCCTTCTACAGATGTTCAAACCAAATTGGGAATTTTATTGACTCGATTGCAAAGATGGGGGCAAGCAAGAATTCAAAACTTTGACAAGGACATTAAACAACTTGAAGCTCGGCTACTCCAAATTCAGTCACAATTACCAACAGAGGACAGTTACACTGAAGAGAGGGAAACTCAGATTCTAATCAACAAATTGCTACTTCAAAAAGAACTTTATTGGAAGCAAAGATCTAGTATTTTGTGGCTGAAAGAGGGTGATAGAAATACCCGATTTTTCCACCTTTCTGCTACAATGAGAAAACAAAGGAATACTATCAATAGCATCATCAATGATGAAGGTGTTCTTACTTCAAATCAGAAGGAAATTTCAGACACTTTTGTTTCTCATTTCAGTTCCATATTTGATGAAGTAGAGAGCAGACCTGTACCAGCGCACATCCTTTCTGAACTCCCTGTTATCACAGCTGCTGAGAACAATTTGCTAGGTTCTATCCCACTTGAAGATGAAATCAAATCTATCATCAAGAGCATGGGTCCATACAAATCTCCAGGCCCAGATGGCTATCCAGCTCTTTTCTACCAAAGATATTGGGATCAAATTGGTGTTGAGGTTTCTACTCTCATTCAGAACTTTTTCATAACTGGTCTGATGCCATCAAATTTAAATCATACATTGATCGCATTCCAAAGATTAAAAATCCTACTAGACCGGTTGATTATAGACCAATAGCCCTATGTAATGTGCTTTACAAAGTCATCTCCAAAATACTTTCCAATAGACTTCGACCTATGCTGAATAAATTGATTGGTCCTTTCCAAAACGCCTTTGTGCCAGGAAGATTTATTGGAGACAATATAGTGATTGCTCAAGAACTCATCAATTCCATATCAAAACTCCCTTCTACTAGTAGCTCTTTTGCACTTAAAGTGGATATGTCAAAAGCTTATGATCGAGTTGGTTGGAAAACTCTAAGTCAAGTACTGCAGGGATTTGGTATCAATGGTAAACCCCTTGATCTTATTATGCAATGTGTCACTACAACATCCATGGCTATCCTAGTGAATGGAGAACCTTCTCATTCCTTCACCCCAAGTAGAGGTATTAGACAGGGTTGCCCTCTATCTCCATATCTCTTCATTTTATGTATGGAACTTCTCTCAGTTTTGATCAATATAATGGTCAGAAATTCTTTATATGAAAGTATAACCATTCGAAATTGCCCCCAGAATTATTCCCATCTTGCTTTTGCTGATGATTTGATTATCTTTGGGAAGTCTTCTCTCCATAATATGACCCAAGTGAAGATCATTCTTAATACTTTTGAAGGATGGACTGGACAACGAATAAATTTTGAAAAATCTTCAGTTTTTTTCTCTAAGAAAACTGATCCTATAATGAGGGAGCTTTATGTGCATTTGTTGGGGGTGAAGATGATGCTTCCTAATGACAAATACCTTGGCCACTGTCTACTCCAATCAAAAAACAGAGCAACCACTTTTTCTAACTTAATGACTGTTAGCTCCTCTAAACTTCTTGGTTGGAAACGGAAATGTCTGTCTCATGCTGGAAGAACAACCCTCATCAAATCTACCCTTTCCTCAATCCCTACTTATTTCCTTTCAGCATACAACATTCCCAAAAAAGTAACCAACTACCTCAGAAAACTTCAGTGTCATTTCTGGTGGGATTCGACTGATAGAAGGAAGATTCATTTTACTGGTTGGAACACATTTACTCAACCCAAGTACCAAGGAGGCCTTGGTATTAGAGATCCTCATGTTGTCAATCTGGCCTTAATTCTTAAGCTCACATGGAGATTCCTTACTCATCCAAATTCAGTCTGGGCTACATTACTCCACAACAAATATCTACACTCCAAATCCTTTTGGAACATTACTTCTACTCAAGCTTCCTCTTGTATTTGGTCTAGCATCATGCGCAGTCGGGAATTTCTTCTGAATAATGTAATGTGGTCGATTGGTGATGGTTCAGTGGTTAATATTTGGAAGGATCCATGGGTACCTTCTTTGCCAAATTTCAGAGTGCATGGATATGAATTCAGTAATCACTGGGTTACCAAAGTAAGTGACTTGATAAATAAAGACACAGCAACTTGGAAGGTGAATCTTATTCACATTTTGTTCCCAGCCTATGAAGCCTATGCTATTTTAAACATTCCTTTATCTATTCATTGTCCTAGTGACAAACTTATATGGATTCACACTCCATCTGGAATTCTCACCTCAAAGTCGGCATACCGTGTCATCCATGACAAACTTACTTCTGTTTCTAATCCTTCTGTTGGAGATGATTTCACTGATTGGAAAAGGCTATGGTCACTCAATTATATCAATCCAAAGGTGGTGCTGTTTGGTTGGAGAGCTATCACTAATTCCCTTCCCACCAATGCTAATATCCATCATCGAATCAATGGCATAGATGCTACTTGCCCCCTCTGCAAGGTATGTTTTGAAACTACTAACCATCTCTTGTTTCATTGCCCAACCACAGGAAGTTCTTGGCGCCACAACTCTATTATTGGACCTCTCATCAATGAAGATACTTCTGTATCCTCCATTTCAACTGCTCTTCTTAAGGAAGGTGATCCCAATAAGATTGCTATCCTCTTCTATCAAATGTGGACTATATGGACATACAGGAACAGAGCTATCTTCGACCATCATCCTGTAAATGATAGAAGGATATATGAAGATTCCTTGCACCTAAAGGAAAGGAATGATGCATTTCTTACTAATGACCAAAGCATGGATGTACCTACACTCAGGAATCAACGGTTACTTGCCTGGACTCCTCCTTCTCCTAACCAATTGAAGATTAATTTTGATGGTGCTTATTTGGATGGGAAAATATCAGCTGGAGCAGTTCTTCGAGATGCTCATGGGGGATTCAAGCTTGCTTTATCAAGGATGGAATTTGGGGGAACTCCAATTGAAGCTGAAGCATTAGGATTACGCCTAGCACTTGACATCTGCAAGAATGAAGGATTAATGGATGTTGTTATTGAAGGAGACTGTAAACCTCTTATCGACTCCATCAATCTCCATACCAATGTGGTTCCCTGGAGAGCTAGGCATATCATTGAAGACGCGAGAAACTTTCAAAATACTGCTACAAATTTGAGTTTTTCCTTCTCTTTTAGAAATGCAAATCAATGTGCACACTCCTTAGCAAATGCAGCTTTGGTTTCCAATCTCCCAAACTCTACCTCTCTTTTTAAGGAGATTCCTTCTTGTATTGAAGATCATGTTCGTTTGGACATGAACTCTGTTATTCCTTTAACACATTAATGCATATCCTATTATCAAAAAAAAAAAAATATTTTATAGGAAAAAGAGCAAATGGGCTCTCCTTAAATAGGAGGTGGGCTCCTAGTTAGATAGAGATTAATATCGTTTTAAATCGGGATTGGGTATTCCTATATATAATAGAAATATTCCATTGGATTTGGATTATGTATTTATATATATATCAAGAATATCTCAATGGAGTTGGATTGAGTATTTCTATATATAATAGAAATAAATTAATGGGATTGAGTATTCTTATATATAATTGAATACCTCAATTTAGTTGTGGATTTGAGGCTATATATACTAGGTGTTTCCTATGCCTAAATATATCTCAAAAAACATATAAAAAAGGAAGCAAGAGTTTCGAATAATTTTTCGACATATCATATTCTTCAGAGTCTGCAATCGAATTGTATGTTTTTTTTCAGTGGAGGTTTTCAGGGTTGGACTTCGATCGTCCGATGGGTTTTTCGCAAAGATTTTTCACGTCAAATTTTTTTTGTGTCTGCCTTTGATTTTTTTATGATTTTGACATTTGATTTTGTATAATTTTTTTCGGTTCTCTCACAACTTCTTTGTTTGGAAAAATAGTTTTAGCGTTTTCTTCCAATAGAAGGCGGCATCAGAAGACAAAGTCAGAGATATCTTATGATGGCCAGAATTTAGAAGCCCTTTAAACCATCTATATGATCAAACATGATAGATTCCCAAACTTATCATGTGAACTTCTCACGTTTTTTTCAGGTTGGTTCATTTTTTTTTAATTTACTAATTATTGAGACACCCAATTTAAAAGTATTTATCAATATTTGAAATTATTTTGAAATGCTTAAAAATGTCAAAATGTTTGTTGCCCAATATTTGTACCGATCCATCATTCTTAATCATTTTTGAATATTTTCAAATTAAGAATTGTGTGAGGTCATAGGTTTGAATTCTCTATATCATATTTTTCTTACTATTAAAAACGACAAAATTGAATGAGCGCATGAGAAAAAAGAAGAAGCAATTGATTAATGTAAACATACAACTTACTTTAAAGTAAAAGGCTTTTTGGTTCAGTAAATGGAAATAATATGCAACTTTTGTTTCTATAAATGTTTTTCCATAATATTTGTTATATATTTCGTTTCTTATCAAACTTAAAAGATAGCGATAAATTAAAATTTTGGCATTCTCATGAATTTTGTTTTCTGATTGGTGATGAGAAAGATTAAAAAGAGTACTTCCAAATTACTGAATACAAGTTCTATTAATGGCCTTTCACGGATATTCATCTCCAAATTCAAAAGATAAAAATTATTTTATCAAATATAATTTCAATTTGAGAAATTGACAGAAAAAAATGGAAGTAAAACTTAGTATCAATTTTAACAGTAAAGAGAATTTATTATATATTTAATTTGTTTTTAAAATGAAGATATATATAAATAATTTTTTTGCTTTTCTCATGATTTGGTTTCTGATTGGTGATACTAGAACAATAAAGCCTAAAAGATGTACTTGTAAATTACTGTAAAATATGTATGCAATTCTTTCTATTAATAGTCTTTTATGAATATTCATCTACAAATCCAAAAGATAAAAGTTGTTTTATCAAATTTTCTTTGAATTTGATAAATTGACAGAAAAGAAGATGGAAGTATAAATTAGATTTTTTTTATTTTTTTTGGTGTCCATTTCTTAAGGCCGCCAGCTTGGGACCGTGGCGCGACCACCCAGCCGTTCCATGCCCACGGGAGGGCTCCCTCTCTAACCACTTGGGCTAGAGAGCTTGGACAATATATATTATAATCAATTTTAACCTTTGTTATATATTTCGTTTGTTATTTAAACTGAAGATAGAGATAAATTAAAATTTTGCTTTTCTCATAATTTAGTTTCTGATTGGTGATGAGAACAATAAAGATTAAAAAGTAGATTTCTCCAAATCATTGTAAAATTTGAATGCAATTTCATTAATGATCTTTTACAAATATTGATCTCCAATTACACAGGGCCGACCCGGAGTATTTTAATGCCCAAGACGAAATTCAAAATGATACCCCTTGTCTGAATATATTGAAAACAAAGTGTTAATTGTTTTGGAGAAGATTCATTGTTTCATTATCATTAGCGCATTTTACACTTAGGGCATCGTGTTGAAAAAATAGTACCATAGAAATTTAAGTAGAAACGTCTTGATCACGTTTAAACACAATACCATAAAATATTCTACAAAATCAATAGAAACTCCTAGACACAAACTTTTGCTCCATTTTTCATATTGTCTAATAATCAAACACCATAACTCATTCCAACTCAAGTTCAACTAAACAACATCTAAAAACTAGATCAATCTAAATATCAAATTGGCTTTTCCGTAATAGTTAATTAGAACAACGAAAATGACATCTTTGTAGTGAATATTTCTTTTCCGCACATGATCCAAATCCAAATACAAAATTCAACAATCCTCAAATCAATTTAAATACCAAATTCAACAATCCTCAAATCATCTTATCATTAATATTTGTTAAAATCCACTACGTAATACAACATTCCAAAGTATGTTATACAAAAATTGAAAATCAGTTTACTCAAAATTCAGTAATTCAGCAGTGCAACTCAAGATCGTTAAAGTTATTGTCGCCATTAACATCACCAACAATCAAGTTCATCATTAAAACTCGAATTTCAGACCTAAAGTTTATTATCTGAAGATTGTTCAATGGAACTTGCGTCATCGTTTTAGTGAGTTGTTGTCTTAGCTGCAACTCACGTCAATTCAACGATTCTAAAATTCCAATTCTTTTCAAATTCCTAAGTAGATTTTAAAATTATGGAAAGTAGAAGAGAACATGAAGGATAAATTGAAAGAAAAATAGGAGTTTGTGATTCAATTAATAATAGAAGAAAGAAGAAAGCGAGAATTAAAAATAACAATTTCCAGGAATACTTATTGTTGGCCATCAATTCATCTCTGGAATTGGGCCAGTTTCTTTTTTCTTTTACTAACTCTTCTATTGTATATTAATACTATATAATATATATATTACTAACTCCAAAATTATTTGGTGCCCATTGGGTCTTGGTGCCCTCGACCCACGTCCCGTTTACCCCTCCCCGGGCCGCCCCTGCAATTACATAAGATAAAATTTATTTTTATCACATCTTATTTTGATTTGATAAAGTGACAGAAAAATAAGATGGAAGTATAATTTAGAATGATTTTTTAACATTAATGAGGATTCGTTTTTTTATATTTAGTTTGTTATTAAACTGAAGATAAAGATAAATTACAATTTTATTTTTTCTCATGATTTGGTTTCTGATTGGTGACGAGAACAATAAAGATTAAAAAATGGACTTCTTCATTTCCAAATCCAAAAGATAAAAGTTATTTATCAAATCTTATTTCGATTTTCTACAAATCTTATTTCGATTTTCTAAATACTGAGTGTTCAAATCTTTCTAATATAATATCAGATAGAGATCTTTCTTTAAAAAAACAAATTAATTCCTATTATGGGTATCTACTAATATCAATATTCATCTCAACTCTAAAGGATTTAGATTGTTACAAGGCAACAAAGTTGGTATTATGTTTTAGTTTTAATAAAAGAGTTGGCATTAGGTAAAGAGGGAGATGAAAAACTTGATATGGAATTAAGATTTGAAATGAGTTAAAGACTGAATTAATGAGTGTAATAATTGATTTTATGTTATTTTTGTGGTGCTTATAGTATAAGCTTTACTCAAATTAAAACTTTATTAGGGGGTATGATAATGACTTGCAATTTTAGGCTGATAATTGGCTTAGATGTATATAACTGAATCTTCAATTTAAGTTATTAAATATAATTATTTCCTCTCTTTTTTACCATATGGATATCCGTTCTACATAATAAATACATATAGACTTTATCACATTCCCAAAATATGTGAAAATTTTAATGCTCCTTTTATAGTATATATATAATATGTAACACATCTATATTGGTCACCTATTTAAAAATAACTAATTAGATAGCCAATGCTCTTTCACAGTATATACTATAATATACAAAACATGTATATTAGTCAACTATTTAAAAATAATAATTGGATAGCCATTTTAGAGAATAAATAAAATATAGACTTTATTACATTCCGAAATTATGTTAAAAATTTAATGCTCTTTCATGCTATATAATAAGTACCAAGCTTGTCGTATTCTTAGCCATGGCTTCTCGGTTATACTTTGTTATTTTTATATTTGCTCTCATTTCTCTTCTTCTTGTCGAGATAGTTAATGGAAGGGAAATATCAACCAAAAAGAAAGAAAATAATGACACCAATAAGGTTTTTTTTTTTTTTTTTTCCTTTGTTTATGTGCATACTTCATGTTTTATTAATTATGTTTTGATGGGTCTAATGTTGGAATCAACATATTGCTCTATATGTTTATAAAGTTGTAAGCAAATGAAATTCTTCTAGGGGTTTAGTTTTTCTTGTAAGATATTCGTATCCTCTTTCTTGTTTGTATTGCTTAACAATTCTTCCTTCTTCTATTTTATACAGAATGTCACAGCACAAAATGGATTAATTTGGCCTGGATTGCTCCCTAATGATGCAACAGACAACTACATCCATCATGTATATAACTTATAATGATATTTTTCATGTTATTGATTTATATATTTGTTTTTGAGAAATTGATAGATATATGACAATTTGATACTTATCTTAAATTTACTTCCAAAATGTAGTATTCATTATTCTATCTATATTATTTATATATGGAGAGAAGAAATTAGTTTTTAACAAAATTGACTCCCTTTCTATAGCTTGCAGCCATAAGATGGCCACAAACACCTGGTCAATGGTATAACTATGCTGGTACGAAAGCAACTCTAAACGTGTACGGCTTACCAGAAGTTGGTGATGATCAATCAAGCACTACTGCAATTTGGGTTGCGAATGGTTATGAAGATATAGAAAAGTATAACGAAATAGTGGCTGGATGGCATGTAAGTATGGACAACAAATCAGTACTCTATATATGATTTCTTACATGGAAATGCCACTTCTTAAAACTTTGATATGATAGGGGTCTCTTCTAGCTTCATTTGAACACCATATAAGCTGAATATTTCAAATTAATTAACTCACTAATCCTTAACATAATTCTTGTTTTTATATACTGCGTGACGACCAATTTCAAAAGCACATGATAAACATGTAGCAATGACAAGTTTATTTTGCATGACTTTTAGGTACATCCAAAATTATATGGAGATCATAATACTCATTTCTTTGTATATTGGACGGTGGTAAGATTATCACTAATTTTAACGTAATAAATTATTTTATTTGATTAAATAGTTCTAAATATACGTTTCCATTTGTTTTGTGATAGGCTAAGAAAAGAGGATGCTTCAATTTGTTATGTGAAGGCTTTGTACAATATAAAGCTTCAAACCTTGTTCCTGGAAACAAAATTGATTCCGTATCAACAATTAATGGAAATCAATTCGAGATAACTCTACAAATATCCAAGGTATGTTTTATCTTTTTCATGTTTCATTTTTTTATTTAGTCATGCAATTATTAAAAATGTGTTTTTTTAGAGAAGAAAAAAATACTTTATCACATTTTAATTATACTAATTTCTCAATTAATGAATAAAAGAAAAACTATAGCAACAACTTGATGAACATATTGGTATGTTGTGATCATTCAAGTTTTTCTTCCTAGTGGACATGTGTCAAGTGAGTAGGCAAAAGCTGTATTGTCCCTAACTATGGCTTAACACATTACAAATGAATATGTACGCGCCACTTGTTCGAAGTATTATTTGCGAATTTCAAGGTTTGTTATATTCATGTCTGGTTAATGCATATATATATAAATTATACCATACTTTAGTATTAAAATAAAGTAGTTCGATTTTGAGCTTTTTTTTTCTTTTTATTTACATTTTGAAGTGTTGGATTATCTATCTAATTAACAATGCTAGGAAACATTAACTTATTACTTATCAGGCACATTTAACTTAGCATTTGCTATTTTTTTATTGAATAGATATTGTTCACACTATATATAACTTAGTGAACTTAATTAAATGTATGTGTTGACATCTCTATTTTGTTTTATAAAGAATGTTAATCTTTTATTTTCCTTCTTCAATGTAAGGATTCACAAACTGGAGATTGGTTGTTAAATGCTGGAACAAATGGAGATGAACCAATAGGTCATTGGCCAAAGTCACTTTTTACTAGTTTATCGGAAAGTGCTTCTAAGTTTCAATGGGGTGGAGAAGTGAGCTTCTATCCAAATCAGAAGAGTCCTCCAATGGGAAGCGGTCGTTACCCTAGAGAAGGTTTTGGAAAAGCTGCATATGTTAAGGATGTTCAATTGCTATTCTTTGGTGGTGGTAGTGATAAACATTTTAACTTAAAACGTTACGAAGACCAAACTTATTGTTACCAAGTTGATGGTGATGGTCCGTTTTACTATTTTGGTGGCCCCGGAGGTTGCACATCTTAGACAAGAACTTCTAACTCCAATATTAAGTTGATTATCTGAATAATGAGAGTACTATAATTTTCTAGCATATGTTTGTTTCTTTTAAAAAAAAAGTGAAATTATTGATGGTTGTGGCGTTGATATGTATTTGTTGATGTTCTTTTGTCTGCTTAGATAATGGTGGGTGTGGGTATACAATTGAAGGTAGATACAACATGATGAAAGTACACTATTTCACATGGAGATTGAGCTTTAAATCTACACAACTTAACTAAAATCTTAATCTATGCATAAAACGATACATGGACTTCAGTTGCCATATTAGAGCTTTCTTCCCAATAAGATCGACGTAAGATTAATGTATAATAATAGGATCTCTGCACAAAGCGTGTTTTCACATTACTGTACGTGACTAACACTAATTTGAAGATGAAAGAGATTCAAGAACTATTTCATTTTTAGCAAATTTTGCAATAAAAAATGGCAGTCTCAATAGCCATATCAATCTTTGTGCTAATAAATAAAATAGCAAGATTTTAAGCGGAGATCATAATCATACCATTCTTGTTCTTAAACCATTAGAACTAAAAGTATGAAATGCAATAGAAAAAGATAATCATGTTGTGAGCAGCATGCAATGTTCAACATAACAAAATAATAAAAGTTTACAAATAAGATTTATTTAATTTTTCCCTCCAATTGTACCTAATATTTATCTTTCTATTTTAATTCTAAGATGAAGATATACATATAATTTTAGATGACATTAATTTTAATTAGAATAGACTATAAATTTTGTTTTCTTTTAAATTGTAGATAAGATTGAAGTAAAGTTAAAGATTTAATTATTTTACTTACTAAATTTTAAATTATATATTGGAATCAAAAATTTAATTGTTAATTGGATTACAAAATACGACAACAACAAAAATCCAAAACAATATAAAGATTTGTCTCCTCTTGGAAATTGAAAAAAAAAAAAGAATGCAACTTTCAACCGAACAGGAAAACAAAGAAAAAATTCGATGAAAATTATAAATAAGTTTGCACCTAATATTTCTTTTTCCTTTTTACTTCTAAGATGAAGATATAAAGATATTCTTACATTACATCAATTTAAATTAGAAGATGTTATAAATTGTTAAATTATAGATTGAATTCAAATTATAGATTCAATTAGTTTACAATACTAATTTTGAATATGATAAGATTTTAAATGATTGATTCTAATGGAATCAAAATTTTAATTCTTAATTTGAAATACATAATACAACAAATTAAGAATTCCCAAAAAATACGAATATTTTTCTCATTTTTTGAAATTAAATAATACAATGTTCAACCAAACAGAAATATAAAATAATAAAATTGAAAAATATTATAAATAAATTTCATATTTTTTTATTTTCATCAATTTGTACATAATATTTTTTTAATTCTAAGATGACTATATAAAGATAATTCTAGCAATTTCATAAAATTCTTTAAAATTTTAGTTGGTTAAAATTTTATTTTTATTTGTTCATCTGGAATTTTCATTGAAAGGATCGAAAATTAAAATTTCCAGGAGAGGATTTTTTTTCGTATTTGCAAGGAGGGGGATGACTCGGCAACTTCACTAGCGAGTTCCACCTACTCGCCGCCAACTGCAACGGCGACGCATACTAGCTTGTGGCCAACTCGCCAAAAGCAACGGTGAGGAATGCTTGCTCCCGTGGCCAACTCGCCAAAAGCAATGACGTGGACACTGTTAGTCCCGGGGTGTAATTTTTCGATGGAAAACTGAAAATTATGCAACACTTCAAAGAAGGTGCACGACAGAAATCCCGGAGGATTCTGAGAAAAGAAATCTAATGTGCTACATCAAAGAAGACACAGAAAATTTCGTAGTAGCAGTGATGAATGCCCACTAACGTTTTCTGATTAGATCAGAAACGTTCTCGTTTAGAACGAGATAAAAGCGGATGAACAGAAATGGATAGAATGACCAGCTGGGATGAAGATCACCGGTGTCACCCCCAGTTTTCAGAAACAAGGGTATTTTTGTCATTTTTCATTTTTGAATATTTTTAAAATTATTTATTTATTTATAATATTATTTTGGGGTTATTTGAGTCGGGTTCAAATTTCAGCTCAATCCGACTTGTATCAGGGACCCGGGGTAGTGTTGACTCTAGTGAGACCCACACACTAGTTAGCCATGATCCACATGCTAATTATTTTAGTTATTGGTTAGGCTAATTATTATGGATAGGGTTAGTGTGATTAGAGACATTAGAATGACAAATTTAGCCCCAACCAATTAGCCCTTTCCTAATACTAATAGAATAGATTAGTGGGGGCATTTTGGACATTACCATAATAGGACACATAGCCCCATTATGGCCGGCCACCTATTGAGGGGATATGCTCAAGCCCTTTCATATTTTCCATTCCACTTTCTCTCTCTTGTTCTTCCCCAAATTTCTAGAGAGGGTTTTATATAGATTTCTCCACCAAATCCCTTCTTTCTTCCACCCAATCTTCTTCTTTCCTTCTCTACTCAAGCCAAGGAGGAAGCTAGCCAAGTTTGGGAGGATTCGGAGCTCGTTCGTGTCCGTTTGGGATTCCTACGTGTCGGTGGCGTGTCGGGAAGCCTTTTCTTCGATTCGATCTACCGGGAGGTATAAATCCCTTCTCCTTTGTATTTTCTCAGGCATATAGGTTGATTTTTGACCCATAGGAATGATCCTCATGGTTGTGTCTCCATTTGTGTCCGTTTCGTGTCCTTTTGGAGACTTTTAGGAGTGTCATATGTGTAGGCTCGTGTCCTAGTGTGAAAAGCCCTAATGGACACTTGTTTTTATATATATATATATTGTGTGAATGTTATTTAGAGATTAAATCTCAGATTTGTATTGTTTAGAGATGTATTTTTCTATGTATCATATTGTATCATATTAGTTATATATATATATATATATATATATATATATATATATATATATATATATATATATATATATATATATATATATATATATATATATACATCGAGTCGTGGTGTACTGGTAACACCACCGTGCACCAGAGGTGAGGGCCGGGTTCGAGCCCTCCCTCCCATGGAGGTGGCTGGGTGGCGGTGGCCACGACCTCCGGGCCAAGGTCGGATGGAGTCGTCCACCGGCTTTGGTTTAAAATATATATATATATATATATATATATATATATATATATATATATATATATATATATATATATATATATATATATATATATATTTGTGGCTTATATTTATTTGTATATGTGCAATGGTGTGTCATGTGTTTTCATTTGTGTTTAGGGGGTGTGAGAGTTCGGCCAAGGGGGGAGGAGTTAGATTGGAGGATTTGAATGTTAGTGTGTATGTGTATGAGTGGTGTGCTGAGAGAGTGATAGAGAGTTTGTGAGGATTATTGAGAGTGTGAAGGGGGGGAGCTGCTCTAAACAGCAGCTCCAAACAGCAGCAGTAGCAGGGCATTGGCAGCCCCCATATCCCCTTAAACACCACCCTACACAGCCCTTAACATACCCCTTAGACAGCCTACACAACAGGCCTTAACAGCCACCCTTAACCATGCCTAATAGTTGTCCAAACCTGTCCTAAATAACCCCCATAGGCAGCCACTTAGTAGCCTTAGATGGCCTATGTAATGACAGGCCCTATATCACTCCCAAAACAGTCCATGTTCAGGCCATTTAGAGCACCCCAAAAATAGTCCAATATATGGCTATGTGTGTGTGTGTGTATGTGAGCTTGTGTGTGTGTGTGAGCCTATAGAAGTTAGCTAGTAGCCTATAGGTGTTAGCCTATATGTAAGCCTATAGGTGAGAGCCTATGAGTGTGGTATTATGGGAGTCAATGTTGTTTGGGAATGAGTGAGTGTGGTATGTGGGTGTTAACTAGAAGTTAGAGAATATCATGGTAAGGTAATAAAGGTAAACCAACATGTGTTCTAAGATAGGTTAGATATCTAGGAAACCTATGTATCTTGGTAGGTAACCCTTAGATAGGATAGTATCTAACTACCCTGTGGAGCCTAGGCTAGTATCTTGACAATTAGCGGGGTTTCTTTTGTATTGGGCAAGGTATCAGGATTACCTTGGTAAGGGTAATGTAGGTATTTGAGTTTAGAGTTAAAGATATGGTTGGAACTTGGTTCTTTTGGTTGGTAATGATCAAATATAGTGCTCCTAGACTAGTTTTGACTTCGGTTGACCATTTTGACCAAAAGTTAATAAAAGTCAACCGAGAGTCAACCTTAGCCTACAAGTGACTAGATTTGACCGAAACCAAACCAGAGTTGACCAGTTGACTGAAAGTTAATAGTTGGTCAACATTAGACTAGTTTGACCTAGGGTTGACCCAGAGTTGACCAGGGTTGATCAGTTGACCAAAAGTCAACTGTAAGTTAACCTTTGACTCCGTTTGACTTGGATTGACTCCCCGTAACCTGGTATGATCTAGTATGAACTAGTATGACCTAGTATGTCTCAGTTTGACCTAGATTGACCTAGTTTGACTTAGACTTATATTCATGACTTAAATTAGTTTCCTTTTCATTATAAAACCATGTTTGACTCATAGTATCTTATTTTAGGTCTGTGATTACTCTGAGCGTCTGTTCACCTTATCAGCTCAGGACCGCAGGCGAGTACATTCACTGATAGTTTTCATTGTCTTGATATCTACTATATCGGATTCAGCTGTAGTGTATTACATGATTTCCGACACGACGGTTCACGGACTAGTATACGTCGGATCCTGTCATGAGATGTTATTCCCGGATTTCATTAGTATATTGGTGTGTGATATCCATGTTTCATGTACTCATATAGACATCGATTTGGGAGTGGCTTGGCCCCCTGCTTTTGAATCCCGTGTCATGACGTGCTATGTCCGGATCCATGATACTATTCGGGGATGGAGGAATTATTAGGAGTTATGTGATCAAAGCCCTATGTCACTATTTTGCTTGCGCCACTCTCACCTCACGTAGGGTGTAGCAGATACCTCCATGTCCACGTTATCCAGGTTGGCCGGCATGACCTTCCGTTGAGGTCACCGCGGATTGCCGGGCCAAGTGGATAACCCTACCATGATTCCCTAGCCGATCACATAGCGCTCTAATAATTCAAGTCACATTTTTATATTTATTTATCATAGGAGGCTAAGTTCTGTTCGGGAGAAGAGTTACAACCCCGATCCTTGTTTGGTTTAAGGGTTGTAACTCGGTTTCCGAATAGTTCCTAAGTCATCATATATATATATATATATATATATATATATATATATATATATATATATTGTCGTCTTATTCAGTACTGACATCTATTCTACATTTTCTGCTGATTTTACCCTGTATTTCACATATCTTTGTCTTGTATTTCATTATACTGTCTCTTATAGTATTTGTCAATTCACATGGAACTGCTGTTAGTGTTTGTACTTGCTCATTTTCCTGACAGGATACCGTTGATATATTACAGATGATTCTGAGGCAGATTGTCCGACCTATTATGGGGTCGAGTCTGACGGAGTAGACCTGGACCGTGGCTTGTTAGTAGAGCCACTAGACTTTGCTCACCCTGAGTAGTGTAGCTTAGTTAGGTTTGCCTGGCCTGCGAGCCGGCTAGTACTTTTCAGACTGTAGTAGTTATATATATTTTCTGTGACTCTGGGTTGTTGTGTATAGCTCTGGACTTGTGTGGATCTTGGAGTTATTTCCTGCTTTCATCTATCATATTCCCTTTCCATGCTATCTACCTTAGTTTTATATTTGTGATTGAGACTGTATTGATATGTCACCTCCATTCGGAGTGTATATACTGTACAAGTACCTTTATCTGTTTTAGTCATAGTATTTACAGACCCTATATACAGCATTCTACCGTCGATTCTGCGGCGTAGGCTGGACGTAACCACGTGCTCGTGTCCCTCTTTAGGGTGCGAGTCGTGACACGTTTTTGTGGTGGCCCATGCAGGTCTATGTCGTAATTAGTGCAATCTCGTAATGATGCTCGACTTAGAGTACTAATTACGAGCCTGCGACTAGGACGTAAGATCTAGGGTATGATAGGAGTTACTCAATCACATTTTAGGAAATTTTTGATCTTTTGATTACCATGACAACTATTCTTGCATTTGAATTCAATTGTCCTCCTTTGATAATATCTTATCTTGTGCCATATTGATCTCTTGGGTTCAATTCGTCTTCAGGATGAAAGTGACTCGTTCTCAGGTAAAAGGGCCTAGTACAGTTCCAGAGAGGTCAGATCCAGGAGGTCTTCCACCTCCGGCTACAGGAGTAGCAGTCGAGAGAGCAGTAGCCTCAGTTTCTGCCTTTTAGGCAGGAGTAGCAGCAATAGTACCCGGAGGTCTTCCACCTCCAGCAGAGGGAGCTGCAGTTGAGGGAGCTGCCACCTCAGTCCCTGCCCTTCATGCGGGAGCAGCAGCGACGGTTTCAGGAGGTCTTCCACCTCCAACAGCGAGACCGTCCATGGTCATTCCTGATATTCTCCCACCGCTGCCTCCGCTACCGACTGATACTCAGGGGATGATGGCCCTTCTGCAGCAGATGTTGCAGACCCAGAGAGCATAGGCCGAGGCACAGCACCGCCAGGCAGAGGTGATACGACAGAGCATAGAGAACTCACATCAGCTGGAAATGGCAACAGTAGAGAGGGGTGCACCGGGTACAGTTCAGGGAGCACCAGTTCAGCAGCAGGGTCAGGGGAGGCCCGGTACGCACCTAGACTTCAGGAAGATGAACCCGAGGGAGTTCAAGGGTACCGAGGGTATCCTATACGCGGATGACTGGTTGGAGGATGTCCAGCAGAGTCTGGAGTTGGCAGAGGTCCCGAGAGGGCTTTGGGTGACGTCTGCAGCGAGCTAGTTTTTCGATATAGCGCTGACTTGGTTTCGCACGGATCCGCAGGCGTCGGTGAGGGGTTTGTCTTGGAAGGACTTCAGGAAGCTCTTTAAGGAGAATTTCTATCCAGATGTGGCCTTGACAGCTTTGGAGGACAGTTTGCCAGTTTGGTGCAGGGGAACTCGTCGGTAGACGAGTATACAGCGGAGTTCTTCCGCCTGAGCAGGTTTACACCCAGTCTGATCCAGGATGAGGGGTGTAAGGCCCGGAAGTTTCGGAGGGGTCTTATACATGCAGTTCGTACTCGTACCTCTGGGAGACGTGACG
Organism: Iris pallida; assembly: GCA_029216955.1. Classification (NCBI taxonomy): domain Eukaryota; kingdom Viridiplantae; phylum Streptophyta; class Magnoliopsida; order Asparagales; family Iridaceae; genus Iris; species Iris pallida. The sequence continues at coordinate 18,389,849 of JANAVB010027397.1, read as the reverse complement.
CGACCTTCGAGCAGATCCTGATGGAGGCGCAAATTGCAGAGGAGGACTTCGGCCTCAAGTCGAAGAGGGGCAGTAACGTTCTTGGAGCGAGCTTGAGTGCGGGGCCGGCGAAGCGCCCTTATTTTCGGCAGAGGAAGTTTCAGCAGTAGCAGCCTCAGTTACAGTTTCAGCAGGCACCAGCTCATGCCCAGCAGCACCAAGGACGGGGCCAAGGGCAGGCTACTCAGTGCACTTTCTGCGGGAAGTAGGGACACACTCGAGATGCCTGTAGAAAGAGGTTGGGCGTATGCCTATACTGTGGGGTGCCTGACCACAAGCTGAGGGATTGCCACGCTAGTGGAACCGAAGAGGCCAGGACGGCGTACAGCAGGCTAGAGGAAGCCAGCAGGGGCGAGCTTTCGCCATGACAGTTGAGCCCACTCAGGCAGTAGCAGAGCAGATAGCAGGTTCCAATCTTTTGATCTCCTTTCCGCATTTGCCTTCTTATAAACTGTCATGAAATTCGATTCTATCTGTTCTTTGATCATTGGATGAAAATTGTTCTTGTGATGTGATTTCCTTCTGAGATAAGTCGTATGGGCTAGGTCACCTCGATTATGAGATTTTAGAATACTCTAGGGTCATGCTAGCAGGCATAGTGAGGATATATAGTCGAATTATGGTCGTATTTCTCGGGTGTGAGAATTTAAGGTTTTTGCTGCCAAGCATGCGGCAATGTGAAAATTTTAAATACCATAATTCTAGAGGTATGTGCCGTAGTTGAGGACTCTATGATTATCGTAGCTTTGCTCACTGGCATGACGGAGATTCTGAGTATCATGATGATTGGACAGACGTATACGATTATCGATTTGCATGATTTTTATGTATTTACTTTGTTTTAATTTTGAGGATGATTCTTTTAAGGTGGATAGACTTATAGCACCCAGTTTCTATTTGAGAGTAATTTTAAATTTTATAATTTTAGTCATTTAATTCATGCTTGATTTTTGAGATTTTAAATTATTTTAAATTTTAAGCCATGACTTGTGATTTTGATATTTTACTATTGTTTGTTTTAATTTCAAGGATGAAATTTTTTTAAGGTGGATAGATTTGTCACCCCCAGTTTTCAAAAATAGGGATATTTTTATTATTTTTCATTTTTGAATATTTTTAAAATTATTTATTTATTTATAATATTATTTTGGGGTTATTTGAGTCGGGTTCGAATTTCAGCTCAATCCGACTAGTATCGGGGACCCGGGGTAGTGTTGACTCTAGTGGAACCCACACAGTAGTTAGCCACGGCCCACATGCTAATTATTTTAGTTAGTGGTTAGGCTAATTATTATGGATAGAATTAGTGTGATTAGAGAGATTAGAATGACAAATTTAGCCCCAACCAATTAGCCCTTCCCTAATACTAATAGAATAGATTAGTGGGGGCATTTTGGACATTACCATAATAGGACACATAGCCCCATTATGGCCGGCCACCTATTGAGGGGATAGGCTCAAGCCCTTTGATATTTTCCATTCCTTTCCATTCCACTTTCTCTCTCGTGTTCTTCCCCAAATTTCTAGAGAGGGTTTTATATAGATTTCTCCACCAAATCCCTTCTTTCTTCCACCCAATCTTCTTCTTTCCTTCCCTAATCAAGCCAAGGAGGAAGCTAGCCAAGTTTGGGAGGATTCAGAGCTCGTTCGTGTTCGTTTGGGATTCCTACGTGTCGGTGGCGTGTCGGAAAGCCTTTTCTTCGATTCGATCTACCGGGAGGTATAAATCCCTTCTCCTTTGCATTTTCTCTTGCATATAGGTTGATTTTTGACCCATAGGAATGACCCCCATGGTTGTGTCTCCATTTGTGTCCGTTTCGTATCCTTTTGGAGACTTTTAGGAGTGTCCTATGTGTAGGCTAGTGTCCTAGTGGAAAAATCCCTAATGGACACTTGTTTATATATATATATATATATATATATATATATATATATATATATATATATATATATATATATATATATATATATATATATATATATGTGTGTGTGTGTGTGTGTTATTCTCTCTCTATATATATGTGTTGTTCTCTATATATATAGATGTATATATATTGGTGGCTTATGTTTATATGTATATGTGCAATGGTGTGTCATGTGTTTTCATTTGTGTTTAGGGGGTGTGAGAGTTCGGCCAAGGGGGGGAGTTAGATTGGAGGATTTGAATGTTAGTGTGTATGTGTATGAGTGGTGTGTTGAGAGAGTGATAGAGAGTTTGTGAGGAGTATTGAGAGTGTGAGGGGGGGAGCTGCTCTAAACAGCAGCTCCAAACAGCAGCAGTAGCAGGGCATTGGCAGCCCCCATATCCCCTTAAACACCACCCCACACAGCCCTTAACATACCCCTAGACAGCCAACACAATAGGCCTTAACAGCCACCCTTAACCATGCCTAATAGCTGTCCAAACCTGTCCTAAATAACCCCCATAGGCAGCCACTTAGTAGCCTTAGATGGCCTATGTATTAGCCAATGACAGGCCCTATATCACTCCCAAAACAGTCCATGTTCAGGCCATTTAGAGCACCCCAAAAATAGTCCAATATATGCCTATGTGTGTGTGTGTATGTGAGCTTGTGTGTGTGTGTGTGAGCCTATAGAAGTTAGCTAGTAGCCTATATGTGTTAGCCTATATGTAAGCCTATAGGTGAGAGCCTATGAGTGTGGTATTATGTGAGTCAATTTTGTTTGGGAATGAGTGAGTGTGGTATGTGGGTGTTAACTAGAAGTTAGAGAATATCTTGGTAAGGTAATAAGGGTAAACCGACATGTGTTCTAAGATAGATTAGATATCTAGGAAACCTATGTATCTTGGTAGGTAACCCTTAGATAGGATAGTATCTAACTACCTTAGGGAGCCTAGGCTAGTATCTTGAGAATTAGCGGAATTTTCTTTGTATTGGGCAAGGTATCGGGATTACGTTGGTAAGGGTAATGTAGGTATTTGAGTTTAGAGTTAAAGATATGGTTGGAACTTGGTTCTCTTGGTTGGTAATGATCAAATATAGTGCTCCTAGACCAGTTTTGACTTCGGTTGACCATTTTGACCAAAAGTCAACAAAAGTCAACCGAGAGTCAACCTTAGCCTATAAGTGACTAGATTTGACCGAAACCAAATCAGAGTTGACCAGTTGACTGAAAGTCAATAGTTGGTCAACATTAGACTAGTTTGACCTAGGGTTGACCCAGAGTTGACCAGAGTTGACCAGGGTTGACCAAAAGTCAATTGTAAGTCAACTTTTGACCCCGTTTGACCTAGTTTGACTTGGATTGACTCCCAGTAACCTGGTATGACCTAGTATGAACCAGTATGACCTAGTATGACTCAGTTTGACCTAGATTGACCTAGTTTGACTTAGACTTGCATTCATGACTTAAATTAGTTTCCTTTTCATTATAAAACCCTGTTTGACTCATAGTATCTTATTTTAGGTCTGTGATTACTCTGTGCGTCTGTTCACCTTATCAGCTCAGGACCGCAGGCGAGTGTAATGCCCCACTCTGTATCGGTACATTACGTTGAGTCGTTGACTCGAAGAGTTCCGTTGACCCGATGAAGTATCGATGCGAATCGATGCAAGAGTTACGTTGGCCAAAGGTAAGCTTTGAGTCGGTTGGAATTTATGAATCGAATCGATACAAAGGATAAGTTCCATTGAGCAAGTGCTAATGTTGGTTGATCTGGTGTGTAGGCTATGCCTTTATGCTCGATTACGGATCGTGGTATGGGCGTGATAGGCCAAATCAACCGAGTAGTTCAAAGGAATGGCTAAGTCTGGGAGTTAGCTATGCGATCGAGTTATGAAAGCGAGACGCTTCAATCAGCGAGGCGACAAGGCGTATTGGCTTAAGGTGGGCGGGTTCTTGACTCTCTCTCCCTATCCCTTCACGTCTAATAAAATATGTTATGGTATGCGTAAGATGTTATCGAATTAGCGAGCGTGGCTCGGCTACGAAAGGTCCAAGTATGCGTTGAACACTAAGATAGAACATTGAACAAATCGAATAATTGAAGCGACGTGCATCAAGTGTACGAGTCGAGGTAGGGCAATGATGGTAGAACATTGAAAGACGATATTGAGATGTGCATCGTGTGCACGGCTCCGAGAACATTGAACACTAGGCGTAGAATATTGATTACGGTGCTGAGCGTGCCCTCGGGCACTTATGTTACGAAAAGACTAAGTAATTACGAAATTATGCTATGAGAATAACTTACGAATGGTACACATTGAATACAAGTACGAGATGTCTAAGCTGTTGGACGTCGTGCATCAGTATGGATGTGTTGGGGCATAACGCCGATGGAGCTCCCCATATGAATGGTGGATTATGTTTATGAGACGCGAATATGTTTATGGCACGGGAAACCGATTATGGCACGGGAAACCATTTATGGATCGAGACTATGTTTATGAAATAGAGGATTTGGTTGGAATGTTATGTGTGTTTGTTATGGCGCGTATTGCATGGTCAATGGACTCGGATTGTCCGTGCACGGGTACGGCTTCCCTCGAACGGTTACGCCGGGGCGCCGGGACCGTTCGGTCTAGAAGGAAATTATGTGTGGTATTTATGGTGCACAACATTCAGACGAATTGTGACCGTCCAGTGCTGTGATAAGCTATGATATCCGTAAGTTTGGGATCCTTCGGATACTAGGCTAGCAACCCATATCAAAGCGATTGTAGGCTTACACATAAGAGATGCCAAGTCCATTACGGTACGAAACACCGTGACCTTCATATAGATAGGGCCGGTGGGCTGAGATGAGAGTCGGATGCAGGTGCAGGGCCTGCGACCCTTATGCATGGTCTAAGTTTATGGTTGGATGTTGCGTGAATGATATGATTCTATGTTAAGTTCTAACCGTGCAGGCTAGGCAATATGGGACGGAGATATGCATGGTCACTATGATTATGTTCAGATTATGCCTAACTGTATCTGCTGCAGGAACACGGTAGTGGACACAGTATGATAAAGTTGCTATGCGTAAACATTACCATGAAACTGATCCCAAGGCTAAATAGAAAGATCACAAATTAAGATGCATGTTTTACTAAAAGATATTTAGTGTTTGGTTTGGGTGCGAGCGGGTCTTGATCAGTGCAAAGCGAGGACGAAAGCACTAATCCCCCACTAGTTTATGTGCAGGCTCAGGTTATGATCGGTGCGGGGCAGAGCTTGGCTTGGACGTGCCGAGGCATGGAGTCCTTGGCGTTCAAGAGCAGCACCGCATAAGCGTTCGAACTTGCGACATGGAGATGTTCGGCCGAAGACTACTTGGTGGCTATAAAGAGGCATAATGTATGGAACAATATAATCCTTTGTGAGCTAGAGAGATCATGAACGTTGTAGCCAATTGGCATTTTATGTTGGGCTATTCAGAGCCTTTGTAACCTTCAGTTCAATATGAATAAAAGAGATTCTTGTGTTATACTTTGTTTCCTTCCGCTACTTATGTTATCAAATTGAGATAGTTCTATGTGAACCTGTTATCTTGCCTTGTACGAGCGCAACTTCAGGCTCGTGCGGTATCACGCCCCAGCGAGGAAGATGATTCGGGTGAAATCTAGCGAGGACGAAAGATTTCCCGGGTCGGGGCGTGACAAGTTGGTATCAGAGCGGTTCCATCCTTTGGACCGTGCACTGTAGGCCTCAAAAAAATGAAAGTCACGCTGAGTTGATCAGAACAAATCCAAAAAGTCACGCTCAGTTGATCAAGACAAATATTTAAAAGTCACGCTAGAGATAGCTCATCATTTGTCAGAAGTGTAATTATGACTGACAGCACGACAGTCGAAGAACGTCTCTTCGTATGCCACGTATGCACAGAATTCGAGAGATCACAGCCGCCTATTGCGTGATTTTCGAAATCTTCTTCAACAAGACTCAGCTTTTGTCAAAGTGGTGTACCAAGAAGCCTTATTGTCATTTAATGCGACTGACAAAAGCAATCACCGTCAGAGATTTTGTGTCAGTCGAGGCACGCTAAATCAAGATAGCTGACAGTCCTATATCAAGTCTGCGTGTATTTTGAGCTCTTCATCTCAAGTTTGCGTGGATTCTGGAGTCTTCTTCCTAAAGTCTGCATGGATTTTTGAAGCTCGTTGCCCCAAGTCTGCGTGGATCCTGAAGCGTCTTGCCCCAAGTTTGCGTGGATTTTGAAGCTTTCTACACTGAGTTCGCGTGGATTTCGTCTTCAACAAATCTGCGTGAATTTCATCAAATTGGAGTACGTGGCGGCCATGCCACTGATCTCTCGCCTGCGTGTCATGTAACTTGCACACGACTCATGCACGATTGCCATGTGTCCAACAGTTACGGGTCACGTCCAGTAACTTCCCACAACCTTGCGTATGTTGAATCCTGCGTGATTTTTAACTAGGCACAGGCTGTGGAGACAGTTATCTTTTCAGTTATTATTTCTGACTCTATAAATAGAGTTCTTTTTCTCATTTATTGTACAAATACATAGTTATCTAAATTACTGTCAAAATTTTGAGAGCTTTTCTTCTTCACATAGTCAAAGGGATAAAGCGATCGTCTTTTAGATCGGATTCCCACAGTTGTAATTTTCCCAGAAACACAATAAATAAAGTGAATTTATTTATGGAAAACAAATTGGCGACTCTGCTGGGGAAAACCATCTCCTCTTCTGAGATGGCAACAACTCAATGCGACGCTTCGTCAGTCGGCTCGACGAAGAAGGTGATGACGATCAAGTTCGATCAACTCGCCTACGAAGAAATGCGGCGGGCCAAGGGTGGTAAACCCACTCCAGCCTCCATCACCACTGCCAAGTCGAAAGGACGCTCTGTTTATGTCCCTAAGAATCTGTTGGCAGTCAACAGTGAAGTCTCTGCCACAGTATCTACTCCAAATACTGGCAAAGACTTTACTGCAAGCACGCACACTCTTGTGTGCTCGAAGAAGACAGTAGTCAAAAGTCACGCTGACAGTACTGGCTCTTTAGCCAAATCTGTTCCAGTGTGCAATCTTACATTCAAAAATCACGCTGACAGTACTGGCTCCTTAGCCAAGTCTGTTCCAGCGTGTATTTCCAAAGTCAAAAATTATGCTGACAGTACTGGCTCCTTAGCCAAGTCTGTTCCAGCGTGTATTTCCAAAGTAAAAAATCACGCTGACAGTACTGGCTCCTTAGCCAAGTCTGTTCCAGCGTATATTTCCAAAGTCAAAAATCACGCTGACAGTATTGGCTCCTTAGCCAAATCTGTTCCAGTGTGTAATCCCACATTCAAAAGTCACGCTGACAGTACTGGCTCCTTAGCCAAACCTATTTCAGCGTGTATTTCATCTAAGAAGAATAGCTCTTTAGCTATCTCTCCTTCTTTACCAAATTCTGTTAAAACTGGGGGTGGTCTTGTTAGAACTTCTCCACAAATGACTCACAATGTCCCTTTGAAAAGGAATAACTTTTTAGTTATTTCTTCTGCTCCTGAAAGTTTTTACTTCAGGAACAGCTTTGACTGATAATTTTGTTAGTCAAAGAAAAGGAGATGGTCTTTTGACTACTCTTCCTTCTGGACATTTTATGTCTCAAAACTTGAATAAGTCTAAGAAGAAACATTCCTTAGTGTTTTCTCCTATGACTTCTTCAAATTTGGCACAGAATTTGTCTAGAAAAGAGGGTCTATTACCAACTCCTAGTCAAGGGGGTGGTTCTATTCTTCCTTCTCTGCAGATATCCAGATCATTGGAAGGAAAGCTCCAAGTTTCTGAAACCAATGTATTACCTCCAATTGATCTAAGAGCCAAACTGAATCAAACCCGTTTGGGAAATACTTCTGGTGTTAAGAAACTACACCAATCGGATACAAAGATAAGAGATCCAGATGCAGAGTATGCTAGAAATTATGTGGCTCATATTAATCATTCTCTATATAATCAAGAGCCATTAAGATCCAAGAACCAAAAATATATATCTCGATCTTCACAGATAGACTTAAGAGAACACCTTCAACAGAAGAAAAGTAACAATTCTATGGATCATGCTGAATGTGAATTTCAGCCAAGAGTCATAATTCAGTGCAGATGTCGATCAATGGTTCAGAACCATGTTGATCATGAATGTGACTTCCAGCCGAGAATCACAATGCAATGCAGATGTCAAAATAAACGACAATCTGTCTTCAATCGGATTCAGTATGAATCTATGCCTGATGAAGATGAGCCTTTGTTTGCTTCTGTCAATATGACCTCTAGAAATATTGGGGGTAGCATGCGGTCTGATGCTATATCAGATTCTGAAGATGGTGTTTACCTCGGCACCCGATCCAGGACTGGAGCTTTAGCCAGGGTCTCTTCTTCCTCTCATCCAAGTGCTAATCTAGAGATTACAGAGGACTTCCTTGGAGAGTCCAATTTTCTAGCATTGACTCTTGTAAACAACCCCGGAAAAGATTCTGACTCTCACAGCGATGATTCAGAACAAACGGTTTCATTGTCCATTCCTCGAATGATTACCACTTACATGGTAGACGGCAATCATGAACCTTCGACTAGCACCGAAGCTCATGAACAGAGGATTTCTTCTTTGGAACAACAGTTGCGAGCTATGGCAGATACATTGAATGCTATGCACACTCTTATGCAAGCTCAGCATCAAACTCAGCAAGTCCAACAGACAGTACCACTAGTGGTACTAGATACTCCTGTTGCTCCAACCCTGGAACCTTCTACTATTCCGGGGGTACAATCTAATGTTCCTATACAACCCACTCCTAGTCAGTCTGGAGCTGGGGGTGGTACATATGCTGCAGTCCCTCCTCCCAATTATACTCAGCAAGTTACAACTCCACAATCTTCCGGAGTTGTTACCGAAGAATTGAAGAACCTCAGAACTCAATTTGAGGCATTCAAACAGAAAGATGGTTTGCAAAGGTTAGGTATCAAACAACCTTACCCGATAGAATGGAAGCAAGTATCTTACCCTCATAAGTACAAACCTCCTACTATCTCATTCTATGATGGAACCACTTCTCCAAGTCAATTCATCAATCATTTTGAAGTGATGACTGATCAATTACAACCAAGTGACGCCCTCCTTACTCGGGTGTTTGTTGGATGCCTCAAGGGAACAGCTTATGATTGGTATAGAAGCCTCCCTGATGGGTGCATTACCTCATTTGCTGGTTTCAAACAAATGTTTCTTGAACGATTCTATGAAGGGCTCAATGACATGACTATGTCTGCTCTTATAAGAATCAAGCAGAAGAACAATGAAACTACGGAGGATTTCATTGAACGGTTTCGAAGAGAAGCTTTGAAGATGCCTCTTGGAACTCCTGATACTGTCACCATCGACACATGCAAATCAAATTTGCTACCAATTATCAGCATGTGGACAGGATCAACTCAATTTCAAGATTGGCCTTCTTTTATAGTTAGTGCCAAGGCCGCAGAAACTAGTGCTGAAACCTTCAAAGGTTTAGGAGTGCAGATGTCTCCTAAAGAAACAGGTCAAGGTACTAACAATAATGCTAAATTCAATACCTGTAAGGGGAAAGAAACTCTTGAAGTGAACCTTCATAGTAAAGATGCATCAACTGTTCAAGCTTCTCCTACCTCTACAACTCAACAACCAAGAACACCTCGTCCCAGAGAAGAATACTCTTTTGATGACGATGATGTCCAAGGTATCTTTGAATGTCTGCTGAAAGGTAATAAAATACAGTTACCTAAAATCAAGAAACCAGACGAAGCTGGTAAGACAGATCACCCCAAATACTGTCCGTACCACAGAATGTTGGGTCACACACTTCGTACATGTTATGTACTGAAAGGAAAGATCCAGGAAATGATCAAATCTGAAGCTATTTCTCTTACTCCAAAAGAGAAGACTGTCACTTCCAATGTTGTCTCTATGCAATTTGGAGATTTTCCTCCTCAACTTCTCGAAAATGGGATTATTCCTATTCCCAAGGCAACTCTGGAAATAGTGAATATTCCTCCTCCACAATCTAAAGGATTGGTGCCAATCACTATAGAAACGGAAGAAATAATGTGGATTCATCCTGATCTAATGGCAGACTTTGAATCTCCTCTTCCTCAAAAGACTACTTCTCGAAAGTCTAAAAAAGATGGAAAAATTAAGTCATGTCATATGACTTCTCTCGGATCTACCTCTGACACAGAGCCAAAAGATAAAGAAGAAGCACTTGCTGGTGCTACTCGAACAGGAAAACCTTATCTGAAGGATTATTCCAAGAATCCTGAGGATATTCCTGATGTCTCTCCTGCTGATAAAGACGCTGCTGATATTCCTATTGAAAAAGAATCATCCACGGCACCTGTTCCTTCAATCACACCGGGGGTACCTACTCCTTCCAAGCCCACAGCTATTGAGAAAGGCAAGCAACAAGTTCGGTTTGATAAACCAATCAAGAAGTCCCCTCCTCTTGGGCTTCAGAAGCCTTATAGTTTTGACATTTTAGCACAACTTGCTAATACTCCAGCTAGAATGTCCCTCTTTGAACTTCTACGTCTTTCCAAAGAAACTCGGGAGACGTTAAGTGAAGCACTTCTACAGGCTGAATCTTGTCTTGCACAATTAAAAAAGCCGGACGCAGAACCTGCCACTTGCTTACATTGCAACAGTGTATTGGAGATAATCCCAAATATCACCTTTACACAAGACGACATGCTTCTGGAGAGTAATCTACATGATCGGCCTCTCTACTACACCGGTTATATTGATACGATGAAGATAGATCGTATTCTTATTGACCCAGGTTCTGCTATAAGCATAATGCCGAAGAGTCTGTTGGATGAGCTAAAAATCTCTCTTCACAAACTTTCCAAGACGGTTACTACTATCTTGGGATTCAATCAAAGGCGAAGCGAGCCCTTGGGAAAGATTCATCTGAAGCTTCAGATAGGCGATTTCAGATCCAAAGTCACTTTCTATGTGATCGAGATCATGGGATCCTATAATCTTCTTCTGGGAAGGCCCTTCCTTCATGAAAATAATGTAGTGCCCTCTACTCTCCATCAGTGTTTCAAATATATTGACAGCAATGGAAATGTACAAAAGGAAGTTGCTGATTTAAATCCTTTCCGTGGGGTTGAAGCTTATTTTAATGATTCTCGGATGTACAAAGAAGAGTATACAAAGGTGATACAAGCTATGGAACAAGAGGACTCGCAAAGTGAAACCTTGACAATTCCTGTTAAAGGTCGAACTTCTCAGCAACAGTCTCCTAAATCCTCTGGAGAGGGTCCTTTCATCATTCCAGTGAGTGGACGGATTTCTCCATCACTGCAGTTATCTGTTCAAGACACGCTGATCATTCCCGTCAGCGGGCGTACTACAGCTCCTGTATCTTCATATATGAAACAGGATACTCTGATAATCCCAGTTGGAGGGCGGACTACTCTCACTACCAAAATAACCAACTTTAGCGACGGCCACATCCGTCGCTCATCCGTCGGTAACATAAATTACCGACGGAATAGCGACGGATATTTGATGAAAATGGCCGTCGGGAAATACGTCGTCGCTAAAATTTGTCCGTCGCTAAGCCGTCGGACAAATGATTAACCGACAAACTAGCGACTGATTACCGACGGTTGCCTTTCAACGGATTAGCGACGGATTAGCGACTTGTTCCCGTCGGTTTACATGGCATATAATATTAAAATATCCGTCGCTAAGCCGTCGTAAATAGGTCGGTAAAAGCGTATCAGAGAGGTTCCTGATACGCAAAATCGGTCGCTATTCCGTCGCCATCCCGTCGTTAACCTCGACGTTATAGCGACGGATTAGCGACGACAAATTCGTCGACATGGTTCTGGAAAGCTTCCATAATTCCAGAACCATGTCGACGGATAATGGGTCGCTAAGCCGTCGCTAGTCCGTCGTCATCCTCGACAGATTAGCGACGGATTAGCGACCCATTATCCGTCGCTAAGTCTCTGGAAACCTACCATATTTCCAGAACCATGTCGACGGATTTGCCGTCGCTAGGTAGTCGACATTTCGTCGCTAATATTAATTGTACCCAGTTAGCGACAGAAGTTCCGTCGCTAGTTGGTCGCTAGCTGCAAATTTATTTCGTCGCTACCTGCAAATTTATTTCAACCAGTTAGCGACGGATTGTCCGTCGCTCGTCCGTCGGTAACTGCAAATATTTATATAACCCAGTTAGCGACGGATTTTCCGTCGCTAGTAAGTCGCTCATCGGTCGCTAAAAAGATATATCCGTCGCTAATTAGTCGCTAGTCCGTCGCTAAATGCAACATTAATAAAAAAAATTACAGAAACATTCTATTTCCTTTTCGTAAATATTACACATATTCATAATATCCAATATCTAAACATCCATGTACGATCAACAAATATCCAAATATCCAAATTCATAATATCCAATATCAAACAGAAATATCCAAACATCTATGTACAAATATCCAAACACAAATACACAAATTCATAATATCCAAACATTCATGTACGCTTCCAAAATATCCAGAATTCAAAATCCAAAAATAGTACAAATATCCAAAAACAGTAAAATATCATTGAGATGGATCGCGTCGTCGTTCGGCTCTGCGGATGTACTCTTCCACCATGTACGCCGGCACCTGGGACAACACATGCTCTGGAAGCGTACGGAGCTGCTCTGGCGACATCAAGTCCATGAGCCCAATGAGCGCAGTATCCGGTACCAGGCGGACCTCGACAGAACGGTCAAATGAATAACGTCCAGGGCCGGAAGGACCGGCAACCGCACTAGACGGACCGGGAGCAGACGGATCTGGACCGGGAGCAGAAGAAGGACGCGGAAGGCGCTCCAGCACATCCGACATTAGACTCCGTATTTCCGACATATCGGAGGTGAGAGTCGCAAGCTGCGTCCTCATATCGTCCGACGGGGGCGCGGGAGGAGGCGGGGGCGGTGGATATCTCGGAGTCGCGCCCTGCAACGACGCCGCCAGGGAACCTACGCCGTAGACGCGCCCTTTATTAAAGCCGCCGACAGACTCTACGAACACGTCGTCGTAGCGAGCGGCCATAGAAGAGGGCGTCTGGGTGGGCGTCGTTTCGCCGACATTCTCGGCAGGGGGCTCAATCTGACTAAGGGCCTCACGATATGCAGCCTATCCAATGAATGTGTTTATACTATAAGTTTTCCTAAGTTATAATCTAAATCCTATGTTTCCCTAAGTTATAATTTGAATCCTACGTTCACCTAATTAAGTTAACAATAATTATATTTCTAATATAAATCTCATAAACGTAATTACTTATATCAGTCGCCTGGGCCCTCGCGTCGACGAAGCTCCCGTCTGCCCGCCTCTTGTGTGTATGCAGGAATACATCGTAGGCGGTGACCGACTCCGGCTCTCTCCCCTCCTTTACCGCCCATTGTGCCTGCATACGAAATATACGTCGAATTTAATTAACTACGTATATTAATAGTACCAAATTTAATAGTGAAATGAATTTGCGGTATCTCACCAAATCTGCACGCGTCGCTGCGTGGGGCCTTGAACCTCCCGTATGCAGACCAGTGGCCTGTCTGCTCGCCTTCGCTTTCTCTGATTTCTCCCTGTACTGAGCAGTATTCATCTTATCCAACATCTGCTCGTAGTACTCCTCCCGGAGCCACTTCTTCCTCGAATGTGCCGTACGAACGTCGTACACCGCATCCCGTATCTTCTTCCCGGCGGCGGCTTTGTAGGCCTTGCGAATCAACTCCTCGCGATGGGAGGGCCACCAGAACGTCGTCTGACATACAAATTAAATTATCACGTAATTAAAAAATTAGTGGATTAAAGAATAATTAATAATTAACCAAAATATATATATATACCTTCATCTCCTCGAGCCAGACGAACTGCATGTTCTGAGGCACCTCAGAAAAATTGAGGTAGGGGCCATGGTAGTTTTCCCGGATAATTTGCCCGAGTATCCGGGCAGCATCATACGGGAAAAACCTACAAAGAAGCAAAGAATGGATTAGTAACTTGAATAAATGAAACAAATTTAATAAATTAACTTAAATTTACTTACGTATCACCCGCGGGCCATAGCTCTCGTCGGTTCTCGCCTATCGGCCTCTCTGGAGGCATCGGAGGATCCGCGGGTCCGCGGATGTACTCACCGGTAGCAGGATGAAGCTGAATCCGGGGGTACTCCGGAGCCCACCCTGCAGTAACTGATGGTGTACCCGCTGGTGCATCCGGGGGCGGAACGGATCCGCTAGCGGATGGAGTCTCAGGCCTCGATGAAGATGAAGGTCCATGCGCAGAGATAGATCGACGGCGGGAAGAGTCTGTGGCCGGGCTCTCCAGGTCGGGATCGGAGGACTCTATATCCGGGGAATGTGGAAGGCGACCACGACCGCTACCACCACGACCGCTACCATCACGTCCACGGCCAGTGCCGCTACCACCACGACCGCTACCATCACGTCCACGGCCAGTGCCGCTACCACCACGCCCACCACGGCCAGTACCGCCACCACCAGCACCACTACCATCACGTCCACGGCCACTGCCAGCAGCACGAGTGGTAGTGACCATGACCTGTAAATAGAACACATAAATATAATTAACAATATAGAAGTATAAATGAATATAAAACTGAACTAAAATATATATACCAGCAGCAGGGCGGCGAGTGCCGTCAAGACAATGAGAACTAAGAGTGCCATCTGTAAAAAGAAAATCATACAATAAGTAGATGATCGAACGACAAAAACATAAACTGAAATAAGAATGTGTCCGTCTAAACTGAATTTACTAAGTTAGTTGTAAGTGCTTCTAATATATACCGATATTTAATCTAATCATCGTTATCGTCCTCGTCCTCATCGTCATCGTCATCGTTCTCATCCTCATTCTCATCGTCGACTTCATCTATATCATCATCCTCATCGTCGACTTCATCTGTATCATCATCCTCATCCTCATCCTCATCCTCTTCTTCTTCTTCTTCTTCTTCTTCTTCTTCTTCTTCTTCTTCTTCAGGCTCAATACTTGGGACAAGACGCCTCTTTCTCCCCTGGTTGACAGCTAAGTCTTGTATATCAACCTCTTCCTCCCCTCTATTTTCCTCAGCATGAGGTATATCGACATCTTCCACGTCCATGGTATCCGACTGTTGTCCCATGTATTGGGGCTTCTCGATCTGGTCCTCTTGGTATGCTGGGTCTCCAACGTTGAATGTATTTCTAGATTTAATCTTGCATACTGCCCACCAGTCAAATCGATCTCTACGACGCCTTGGGTAGCTTGTATAGTAGACTTGAACAGCCTGACTTGCTATCGCAAACGTGTCGGACCCTCTATACCTCCTGCGATGATTTATATCGACGAATCCAAATTGTTTATCGATTCTCCAACCGATATTTGGTCTCGTATCGAACCACTCACATTTGAACATCACAATATGCATATCATATGGGGCACTATATTGTAAATCTACAATCTCCCGAAGCACTCCATAATAGTCAAAGTCTGGCTCGTCGTCATAGATGGTGCCTCTTATGCAAACACCAGAATTCTTGGTATCGAAGCCGTCATTGAGAAATTCGGCATTTATAGCATGCTGAGTTGACTTAAACTTGAAGCCATTAACGACATAGCCTGACAAAGTCTTTGCATGCTTCTTCGGTCCCAATGCCAAATAACGAATGCTCTCATTTATGAGTGTTGTTTCAGGCAATAAAACCTGTAAACATGTATTGATAATTTAAATATTTTAGCTGCATATATTTTAATGGTAGCCGCATAACATATTATCTCAGTTACTTACGTATTTACGAAACCAGGACGGAAAGGTACAATCAACCTCTCTTTGAAGTCCCTCATCTATAATATATGGTGTCCTCATTTTGACTTCACCTCTAAATACACTGTTAGAGAGAATAAAAATAAGTGTAGTCACTTAATTCACCAAATTAGAGATTATAACGAGGCGTAGTCACTTACTTCTCCAAATCTCTCACTTCTTGTATGTCATAATTTAACAAGACATATCGGTGAGCGGTATCATACTCATCGTCGGTCAACCACCGTTTCTTACTAGCCCCAATAGGCTTGCCCCTTAAATTGAATATACCTCCATCCTCAACGTCTTCTTCATTCCTTTGAGGTCTATTTCGATTTGTCTCGACATGAGTATCGAAATAAATGGAGCAGAAATTTGACACCTCCTCGATAAGATATGATTCGCATATCGAAGCCTCTATATGAGCCTTGTTGCCAACTTTCTTCTTTAGATGGTGTAGGTACCTAAAGAGACAAATTATCTTGAGAATTAACAATGAATTGTAAAATCCACTTAAATTTCACTTAAATTATATCGATTTTTATTTACCTTTCAAAGGGGTACATCCATCGATAATGAACAGATGCACCGACACGGGCTTCGTATGCTAGATGAATCGGTAGATGCTCCATACTGTCGAAAAAGCCCGGTGGAAATATTTTCTCTAACTTGCACATTGTTAAGACAATCTTCTCCTCAAGTTGTACCATATGTTGCACCGTCAGCTTAGTTGAACAGATATCCCTGAAGAATGTAGACAGCTCGGCCAACGGAACCCATACAGCAGAAGGCAACAACTCTCTCAAAGCAATGGGCAGTAATCTTTCTATAAACACGTGGCAGTCGTGACTCTTCATTCCCGTTAGCTTGCGTTCATTGAGATCAACGCATCTAGACAAATTCGAAACATAGCCGTCGGGAAATCTTAAATTAGATATCCACTTGCAGATTATTAATCTATCTTACTTGCTCAATGTGTATGGCGCTATAGGCTTACTTAATTGTCCACCAGCACCCCTTTGTATCAAGTTCAGATGAGGACGCTTGCATATCTCGGCTATGTCTTGTCTTGCTTTTGGATTGTCCTTCGTCTTTCCTTTAATATCCATGACGGTATTGAAGACATTATCGAACACGTTCTTTTCGATATACATGACATCAAGATTATGCCTTATAAGATTATCTTTCCAATAAGACAAGTCCCAGAAGATACTCCGTTTGGTCCAGTTATGGCTTTGTCCGAACCCCTCGACACGATGGTTCGATGGATCTTCCATTGCGGTGGGCAATTCCTTTACAGCTTCCCAAATATCGTATCCCGAAAATCTGGCAGGAGGTTGAGAAAATTCTTGTTTTCCATATCTGAACGCGTCCTTATTCTTTCTCCAAGGATGGGTCGCGGGCAGAAATTGACGGTGACAGTCAAAGAAAGAAGTTTTTCCTCCATGCCTAAGGCGGAACGCCTTACTATTTTCCATGCATATCGGACAAGACATGTTGCCGTGCGTACTCCATCCCGACAGCATACCGTATGCTGGAAAATCATTGATTGTCCACATGAGTGAAGCTCTCATCTGAAAGTTCTGTTTCCTGGAAATATCATAGGTCGTGACGCCGATCTCCCACAGCTGTTTCAGCTCATCCACCAACGGCTGTAAATATATATCGATGTTCTTCGTCGGATTTTTAGGACCGGGTATGATAGCTGTCAGAAACATATAAGGAGTCTTCATACACATCCATGGTGGCAGATTGTAAGGGGTAAGAATGACCGGCCAGCATGAGTACTGAGATCCCGACTGTCCGAAAGGGGCGAAGCCATCAGCACATAGCGCCAGGCGTACATTTCTAGGCTCTGCAGCAAAATCTGGATGACACAAATCAAAATGTTTCCACGCCTCTCCATCCGAAGGATGTGACAATTCTCCTTCGTCCTTTATGCGTTCTTCGCTGTGCCACGTCATGTGTTCTGCTGTATTTAGAGACATATACATCCTCTGCAAGCGCTTCGTGATCGACAAGTAATGCATATACTTGTAAGGACGTCGTTTTTTAGTCGACTTTCCTTTTCCCTGTACTGGCTTGTAACGATCCGCATTACAGAAGCTGCAACTTTCTGATACGCAATTCTCTTTGTAGTACAACATGCATCCGTTGCGACAACAATCTATCTTCTCGTACCCCAGTCCCAGTTGTCGGACCATCATCTTTGACTTGTAGAAGTTTTTTGGTAGCTCTTTTGATTCCTTCGGTAACACCTCCTTGATTACTTCTGTGATCCGATTATAGCAAGCTTGTGGCAAGTTAAAATCAGACTTTATGTTCAACAACCGCATCGTCACTGACAGTGCGGAATGAGTCTCACAACCAGGATATAGAGAAGTATCTGCGTCCTGAAACATGTCATAGAACTCCTTCGCCTCGGGATTAGGATCCTCCGGATCAAAATTAGGCCCTGCCGCATCATACACCATATCTCGTGCAAGGTTCTGCAGGTCTCCATAATCAACAGAGCATCCGTGGTCTTCGATGACATCCGTTGCAGCATTATCATCAAAAGCATAAGTAGCAGCTTCCGCAGCCTGTCTTTCCGAATATAGTTCACCTTGCGATGACCACAGGCCGTAATTACGTACGAAACCCTTACGGGTCAAATGATCTCTCACAGTCACCACTTCTTCGTAACGTCTATTGTGACATTTAACACATGGACACTTAATTTTGTTACCGTCCATGTACTGAGCTTTGCTCATTGCATAATTAAGAAATACTTCCACGCCTGCCTGAAAATCGTCACTCACACCAATTCTACTCTCGTGTTGCCGTTTGTACATCCATGTACGATCAACAAAATAACGACTCATCCTCAATTTGGATGTGAAAATCTGTATCGTAAGACAAACTAAACATAAGAATAGCCCGATACCGATACTCATAAATTTGGATTAGGGTTAGGATGTTAGATATAAGTGAACTAGGTGATGTAGAGTACAATATAGGGAACTGTGAATGGACTGAAAGTTGCACATGAGAAGGTTCAATAAAGGGCCCATAAATGGGTTCACATGATAAGTTAGTAAGAATCCACATCACTATACATACTCCCCCGTCTCAGGAGTGTGTCTGGCTCCTATTTAGAACAGCACAGGTCACAACATGTCCAGAATAGCAAAATAGAGCTCTACAATGTATATCGGTATCGGACTATTCCTACGAGTATTGGTATCGGCGATATCAATACTCGTGTGAATAGGAGATTGCAATATAAGTCTAAGCTATCTAGCTAACATGTATACTTGCATTTACATTGTATCATAACTTGTATCTAGTTACCTTGCTAATCATGTATATACTCTTAACATATATGTGAAGACACTATACTAACATGTATTTAAATCAAGGTTCAAAGTATCGGTATCGGAATCGGTATCGGACTATATATTCCTACGAGTATTGGCATCGGCGATATCAATACTCGTGTGAACCAAACTCTGTGTGTGTATTCCAGGTGACAGTGAACCATAAAACAGGTGTATGTGTGAGCTATGAGCTTATGAGTGTTTCAGGAATTACATTCTCAGTTCGACCCAAGACAGTGATTAAGAATTTCTCAGGATTTAACAAACAGTAAACATTAAATAGGAAACTCAGATTTCAGGAACCAACTTACAGTGGGCATGTGTTCATGTGGGCTCAGACATTGGAAAATATTGACAAGAATATTAAATCAAAATCAATTTGAACAAAAAAATTACAAGAACTCAATGCCAGTGGACTAACATCGAAAATCAAATAACTAATTAACCCAACACATTTAATCAATATGGATCAATCTTCAAATCAGTTTAAAAGGGATGAATCAATATCAAGTATTAAGGAAATGAAGTTAATTCTCAGTTTGAAAACAGGGGATTAATGACAGTTTAAAATCAGTCCACATTTCACATACCATTCCTCATTCGAATCTCAGTCTAAAGAAAGGAAATCAATTCCCGATTTTGTAATGACAGTTTAACATTAACCAAGTTCGAATTGTAATCGCCAAATTGAATTCTAACTAATCAGTGAACTAACTAACAGGAATCTAATCTAACATGTTGTCCAAAATCAGGGAAACAATTCAATGGGGAATTTCCCCCCGACCCCCCTGCCCCCATTCAACACCCCCCCCCCCGACCCCCCTGCCCCCATTCAACACCCCCCCGACCCCCCTGCCCTCTCCACCCCCCACCCCCCGACCCCCCTGCCCCCATTCCCCACCCCCCCGACCCCCCGACCCTCATTCCCCACCCCCCCACCCCCTGTCCCCATTCTCCACACCCCCCGACCCCCTGACCCCATTCACCACCCCCCCGCCCTCTCCACCCCCCGCGAAGCCGACCCCCCCCCCACTCCCCCCCCCCCCGGCCCCAAAACCCAAAATTAGAGAAAGAGAGAGAGAGAGAGAGAGAGAGAGATACCTGGTAGAGAGAGAGAGAGAGAGAGCCGCGAGAGAGAGAGAGAGAGCCGCGCGCGAGAGAGAGAGAGTCGCGAGAGAGAGAGAGAGAGTTTTGGGGGGAATGAAAAATTCCCCCCCGTCGGTTCAATTTAAGTTAGGGCACAGAATCTAGCGACGGAATAGCGACGGAATAAATTAGTCGCTAAACCGTCGCCAATTAAAAGGTTTTTTTCGACGGATATATTCGTCGCCAGTTAGTCGCTAAAGTTTCCGCCAATGTTTTAAAGATTTTGCCGCCAATATTTGCGACGAATAAGCGACGAAAAAGAATCCGTCGCTAACTTTCGTCGACTTAGCGACGAAAACCCGACAAATTTTTACATTTAAAATTAGAAAAAATTATGTTATGTTGTCTGTCGCTAATCCGTCGCTAAGATGTCGGAAACTGGTCGCTATTAGCGACGGAATCCGTCCGTCGCTAAACGTCCGTCGGTAAAGTGGGGTATTTTAGTAGTGTCTTCCATCTCAAGCTTCAAGGGAGCTCACCTCTTCTGAGCCATTTGTTATCGATCTTAATCGAAACATAACTTCTTCTCGTTCTTCTTCTCCCCCTTTAGTCATTGATTTGGCTAAAATCTCTAAGGCTCAACCTTCTCCCAATGTAAATATTGCTACTTTTGAAGTCAATAAAAAGTCTCCATCTTTGCAGTATGTTGATGTGTGTAATTATGTTCATAGTTATTTACATTTGTTGGATGACTTGAGCACAATAACCATAGGAGTTGTACAGACTTTTCATACAGATGTATCCCTAGAACCAGTACAATCTTCTTACTTTCTAGTTCCTAGTAGAAAACCGGAAGACATTCCAATATTCTTTTACAAAGGGCCCCAGAATCCTTCTGGTTTAGAAGATGATGACAAGAACGATGATACTGGAATATTACAATTACGTCGTTATAGTCAGCAATCTAAAGATATCATTAAAAACATGGGCTATGACTTCAGAAATGGCCTCAGTAATGGAAGAGGAAGAAAAATGCCTGTTCGAATTCCTCCTCTGAAATATGGAAGGACGAAATGCGGACTGGGTTATATTGCTCCTATTCCTTTTATCAATATTGTCCATGAAGATCCTGAATCTGATGAAGATAAGAGATCTGATTCTTCTAGTACTACCTCTTGGGAGTCCGATACGAGTATCAGTGATTTCTACTGCAATATTCTGTCTTCCAACATGGTTTCTATTGACCGTTCTGAAGAAAGTGATGAAGACGAAGAAGAGTTTGAAGTCTCACCCGAATCAGAACAATGGGCCCAAAGATTAGATAATCAATGGGAGTTCCGATTTGAGCAAAAAGAACCCCCGACTGAAGACAGACTTGTCCAAATAGATGTTGGTGAAAAGGGATCCCCCAAACCAATATTCATCAGTGAAAGTCTTTCAGAAACTGATAAGCAAGACATGATCAAACTTATTCGTGACTATATTGACGTCTTCGCTTGGAGCTATGAAGATATGCCAGGACTTGATCCACAAATTGCAACTCACAAGCTCAATATCATGCCGAATACTAAACCGGTCAAACAACAACAGCGGCGATTTCGTCCAGACATTATGGATGCAATTGAAGCTGAAGTCAATAAACTCTTGGCCTCTGGGTTTATTAGAGAAGAACAACATCCCGATTGGGTAGCTAATATAGTTCCTGTTCTTAAAAAGACTGGCAAGATCAGAGTATGCATAGACTTCCGCGATCTCAATGCAGCATGTCCTAAAGATGAATTCCCTCTACCAATCACTGATGTCATGATCGATAATACCTGTGGATTTGAACGGATGTCATTCAT
Source organism: Iris pallida (assembly GCA_029216955.1). Classification (NCBI taxonomy): domain Eukaryota; kingdom Viridiplantae; phylum Streptophyta; class Magnoliopsida; order Asparagales; family Iridaceae; genus Iris; species Iris pallida. The sequence goes on along the minus strand of JANAVB010027397.1, from coordinate 18,367,728 downwards.
GGACGGATATTCTGGGTACAATCAGATTAAAATATTTCCAGATGATGAGAAGCACACTACTTTCAGAACGCCGATCGGTACATACTGTTATACAGTTATGCCGTTCGGTCTCAAGAATGCAGGAGCAACTTATCAACGAGCCATGAGCACTATATTCCGTGAACATTTACGGAAAACAGTCGAATGCTACGTTGATGATATTACAGTCAAGAGTCGACAAAAGGAGGATCATATCCAAGATTTGAAAACTATTTTTGATCTAATGCGTAAGCATCAATTAAAGATGAACCCTACTAAGTCCTTCTTAGGCGTCTCTAGTGGCAAATTTCTCAGCTTCGTCATTACCGCTAAAGGTATACACGTGGATTCCGAGAAGATCAAAGCCATCCAAGAGATGCGTCCTCCACGCACCTTAAAAGGGCTACGAGGATTTCAAGGAGGATCGCTTATATCAGGAGATTCATCTCTAATTTATCAGGACGCTGCAGACCATTCAATAAACTTATGAAGAAAGGTGTTTCTTTTGTCTGGAATGATGAATGTCAGAAAGCATTTGAGGATATAAAACAATATCTGATGAGCCCACCAGTATTGGTACCTCCTGTCTCAGGAATTCCGTTTCTCCTATATACCCGAGCAATGAGTCATTCATTGGGTGCATTGCTCGCTCAAAAGAATAAAAATGGTCATAAACAAGCCATTTATTATCTCAGTCGCACTATGACTGGAGCTGAACCTCGATATTCACCGGTCGAGAAAGAATGTCTAGCCTTGATGTTCGCTGTCCAAAAGATACGACATTATATCATGGGTCAGACCATTCATGTTATCTCCAGAATCAATCCTATACGGATCATGATGAAGAAACCTAGTGTTTTGAATTCTAGATTGGCTAACTGGAGAATTTTACTTGCTCAGTATGACATGCATTATATTCCTCAGAAATCAGTCAAAGGACAAGCTTTAGCTGATTTTCTGGCTGCTCATTCTATCCCAGAAAATTCAAAACTCTATGATGAAATCCCAGATGAAGTCTTAGATTCAAATCAAATTGCTGAAGAAGATTCTACTTGGCGTCTATTCTTTGATGGAGTTTCAAGAATAGGTCCTAATGGTGATATTGTTGCTGGAGTTGGAATTGTTCTTGTATCGCCAGAAGGTCTTGCTATTCAAAGAGCTTATTCTCTCGATCAACCATGTTCAAACAATGTAGCTGAGTATAATGCATTGCTTATTGGTCTTCAACTCGCCAAACATCTGAATATTCAACATTTGGAAGCATATGGAGACTCTAAACTTATTATCAATCAAATAAGGGGCACTTATGAAGTTCGCCACCAAGATCTGGTTCTTTATCATAGATCGGCTATATCTATGGCTTCTTCGTTTGAAGAATTCTTCATTGAACATGTTAGGCGAGCATGTAACACAGAAGCTGATGCTCTTGCTAATCTTGCGACAGTATTGGCTATTCCGATTAGACGTCAACAAGTGATTGTTGTTTACAATCGGGAATTATTCCATCTCGAAAACAATCTAACTCTGGGACTTCCAGTTGACACTGAGGAATCAACATCTCATGATGTCAACACAACAAGAGGATTTGGATTTAGCCGTAAATCATTATCCTCTTCATCCGATTCCAGCATAGAATTCATCTTCAGTAACTCGACTAAGGATCAAAATACGGATAAAGATTGGAGACTTCCTTTCTTAGATTTCGTATTGTATGATATTCTTCCAGATGATCCGAGTGAGGCAGCATCTATTAGACGACGATCACTCAGATTCTATTATAATTATACTACAAAAACTTTATATCGTCGAGCTTATGATGGTTTACTCCTTCGATGTATTGCCGGTGAGGAGGCTCAGCAGATTATCCGCGAAGCACATGATGGAATTTGTGGGACACATCAGCCAGGACCAAAACTTCAAGACCGTATTCGACGTATGGGTTATTATTGGCCCACTATAGTATCTGACGCCATCGAATATACAAAAAAGTGCAAAGCTTGTCAAATCCATGCAGATTTTATTCATCAACCCTCTGAATTTCTATATCCGACGGTAGCATCATGGCCCTTCGAAGCTTGGGGCATGGACATTATTAGTCCGATCAATCTGCCGTCATCAAAAGGTCATCGGTTTATTCTCGCAATAACCGATTATTTCTCTAAATGGGTTGAAGCTATTCCTTTATCTGAAGTTAAAACATCCAATGTCATCAGCTTTATCAAACACCACGTCATCTACAGATTTGGTGTTCCTCGACGCCTTATTCATGATAACGGACCACAGTTCATCAGCCAGAAATTTATTCGATTCTGTGACGATCATCAGATCAATAATGTGGCCTCAACTGCATATAATCCGGCAGCTAACGGATTAGCAGAAGCTTTCAACAAGACCATCATCAAACTCTTAAAAAAGTTTGTCTCTACTAACAAACGAAATTGGAGTGAGAAACTTGGTGAATGTCTGTGGACTTATCGTACTACAGTCCGTAATGCTACTAAATGTACACCCTTCTCTCTGGTGTATGGTTGCGAAGCTGTTCTTCCATTAGAGATTCAAATTCCTTCTTTAAGGATAGCAATCGCTAATGAACTTACTGCGGAAAATAATGATCGTCTTCGACTTCAGGAATTAGAAGCTCTGGATGAAAAGCGGTTATCTGCTCAACAGAATATTGAATTCTATCAAGCTAGAATTTCGAGAGCTTTTAATAAGAAAGTCAGAGTTCGAGCGTATCAAAAAGGAGAACTTGTTCTAACGGTCAGATGTCCTATGACTATGACTCATATGAGCAAGGGCAAATTTGACGCAAAATGGGAAGGTCCCTATATCGTGAGCAGAGTTTTCTCAAATGGAGCTTATCAACTCTCAGAATTGGATGGTCGAAAAGTTTTGATGCCTATCAATGACAAATTCCTTAAAAAGTATTATGTATAAATATATATGCTTGTAATCATCAGACAAGTTCATGTTTAGAAATAGAATTTTTATTTTATTTTTAATCATGGATGATGGTACATGATACTAAGGAAGATCACTATCATCCTTCTCTACATTTGGACGTGGGCCGTTGCCGTCCTTCTCACAAATGTAGTCAGCAAAAGAACCAAGAACCTCATTGCTAGAGCCCACGAGGAATTTGCAAGCAGCCAGCCTCATGGCTTCTTCTTCTTCAGTCCTCCCTGGTTCAAGCAGGAAGTCCAGAGTGTCCCTTGGTGGCTGAAGTGCAGGCGAACCTTCACCCGTTTCTACCTTTTTAGGCTAAATTGGATCAGCAGGACGTTCTTCAGTGTCCTTCACAACCTTAGGGGCGATCTCAGCCTTCTTGGATGCTTCTCCAGACGACATTTTTATGTTGAGGAATAGGAGTGTTCGTTCTATCTGATCTCTGCTATATTTATAGGCAAAAATTTCTTCAAATGACGAATCGTCACATTCATCCGACGGTTCGCTCATTCATTAATATTTGACGGTTCATCCGTTCATTTATTACGTTCATCCGACGGTTCATCTGTTCATTATTTCCTAAACGGTTCGTCCATTCATAATCTTCTATCAATTTATTTCAAAGTGGGGATTCGTTATTTATCACGTTTTCATAACCTCTGAATAAATGATGAATCTACTTACTCATCTATCATTTTTCTATCTTTGACCTCTGAATAGAAATCAATCTATTTTCTTTTTGAGTTCCTACATATTATCACGTCCACATTACCTCTGATAGTATCGAGTACTCTAAATCAGAAAAGAAGATTTCATTATCTATCATGTCTACAATTCATCCAGATAGATACAAATTATTGAGCATAGAAGAATTTTTCATTTCCACTCTCATATCATCATAAAAAGTCTATTACATTTTCTTAGACTTTCTTACAAATCATAATGGAAATCTATTACAATCTCTTTGGATTTTCATTCTACACCACAACAATAACCTAATAGAGATCTATCTTCTTCTTTGGATCTTCTCCGTCGGACCTTCTCCGTCAGGTTCGTTGTTGGTGGCAATTCCTGACTGTCTGGGTCCCAGTCACGACCAGATCAGCAGGAATCAAACTTTGGTCTTCTCTCTCAGACGAGAGGAGAACCACAGAGTATGGCAGCCCGAAATCGTGGTGGTGCCAATACAATTGGTGGATTGAGGGTAACCTCTCAAGGAAGATAGGAATGTATTCCACATTGGGATACAATTCCTAGTTCTGCCTTGAAAGGAACTCTACTACCCGATTTCTCGGGATAGAGTTGACTCCACCATCCAACTCTCGTGTATAAAGGCTCTTCCTACCATCTGAGGAAGACCCTTCTATTTCACGAAGAGTTCTGAGTTGTCTGATTTACGCGTCAAAAGCGTATGAGCTCCCTGATGTAGATGTCAGCAGGATATTCTCCACAGCATCCACATCCCCAATGCCAGTTCTGAAGAAAATTTTCAGCCAAGTTTCTGTAGGAAGCATTAAGAAGAAAAAAATTAGATCAACAGAAATCATTCAGCGTGCATTTATCAAACAGATACAGGCGTGTATTGTTCAAATCAGAAACGAAAAGCCTATCTTCAACAACAACAAAATATTACACGTACTACGCTGAATTACCTTCAAGTTTGGTGCTAAGGATTGGCAAACTCATGTTTGATACAGTGCGCAGAAGTTGAACATTAGAAAACATTGCTTTCCTGTTTGAGAGTGAAATCTCCCGAAAATTTCATTCTCAGAGAAGAAGAAGAAGAAGAATGGGGGATGAGTATCTGTGAAACTCTCCTATCTATTTAAAGGGACAAAGTACAAGTTTATTCTTGAAAAAGATCCGCATAAATAGCGCTCGTAAACTGTGGAATGAGTGTCACGTGTGCTTTGGTAAACAGTGCAATATTGGAAACAGTCAAAGAGTGTTGATTAATATTCTTCATTAAAGCACGCAGATCAAACACAAAAGTTGTACTTCATTTCTTAAGACAGGCACTGATGGCCTTACAAAAGACAAAACAAAAAGTGCAACAAAAGCATAAAAGTCACGCTCTATTTCCCAGAGCGACTGAGCTTAGTGCCTAGTTCTTCTACGCTCCTAACTCCCAGACGGTGCAACAGAGCTTTAAACATTTCACGCTGCTCTATGAGGCTGCGCCCATCAGAAGAGGACGAGCCATCCAAGCCAAAACAGCTCAAGAAATTCTTGGCTAGTTGCAAGGGATCGTCTTTGAGCTCGAAGACAATGGGCTTCGGTTCTTCACCCCCAGAAGTGGGGTCACCATGAGCACAAAAGCCCAACTTGCATGCTTCTTCTTCAGCTTCTTCCTTTGGTGTCATGTTGACGTGAGATGATGTTTAAAAATGAATCTTCTCCTTGTTTATATAACAGAGCTCGCCGGCGGTTCATATTCCACAATAAAATAGATGCAATCAGTTTCGGAGAACGAAGAGTCATCATGACATTTAATAGGTTCATTTGAATGTTTTCAAAGAACTTCGAAGTCTTTTCGACTTCCGAAAATTTAAAGTCATCTCAGCGTGACTAAATCCATTTTATCATCTCTATTTTCAAAGTATTTCGAAATAATTTATCATTTTTTCGAAAACTTTGAAGGGGATTTTGTAGGCCTCAAAAAAATGAAAGTCACACTGAGTTGATCAGAACAAATCCAAAAAGTCACGCTCAGTTGATCAAGACAAATATTTAAAAGTCACGCTAGAGATAGCTCATCATTTGTCAGAAGTGTAATTATGACTGACAGCACGACAGTCGAAGAACGTCTCTTCGTATGCCACGTATGCACAGAATTTGAGAGATCACAGCCGCCTATTGCATGATTTTCCAAATCTTCTTCAACAAGACTCAGCTTTTGTCAAAGTGGTGTACCAAGAAGCCTTATTGTCATTTAATGCGACTGACAAAAGCAATCACCGTCAGAGATTTTGTGTCAGTCGAGGCACGCTAAATCAAGATAGCTGACAGTCCTATCTCAAGTATGCGTGTATTTTGAGCTCTTCATCTCAAGTTTGCATGGATTCTGGAGTCTTCTCCCTAAAGTCTGCGTGGATTTTTGAAGCTCGTTGCCCCAAGTCTGCGTGGATCCTGAAGCGTCTTGCCCCAAGTTTGCGTGGATTTTGAAGCTTTCTACACTGAGTTCGCATGGATTTCGTCTTCAACAAATCTGCGTGAATTTCATCAAATTGGAGTACGTGGCAGCCATGCCACTGATCTCTCGCCTGCGTGTCCTGTAACTTGCACACGACTCATGCACGATTGCCATGTGTCCAACAGTTACGGGTCACGTCCAGTAACTGCCCACAACCTTGCGTATGTTGAATCCTACGTGATTTTTAACTAGGCACAGGCTGTGGAGACAGTTATCTTTTCAGTTATTATTTCTGACTCTATAAATAGAGTTCTTTTTCTCATTCATTGTACAGATACATAGTTATCTAAATTACTGTCAAAATTTTGAGAGCTTTTCTTCTTCGCATAGTCAAAGGGATAAAGCGATCGTCTTCTAGATCGGATTCCCACAGTTGTAATTTTCCCAGAAACACAATAAATAAAGTGAATTTATTTATGGAAAACATGCACGAATCTCTTTGACCCTCAGTTGCTTCGCTATCGAATTCAGTTGACTCTACGTTGTTTCCACAACCGCATGGCTCATGGATCTGCTCGACACTACATTGGATGTTCCATACAATAAGTCTATATTAAGTGCGTACGTCTGCCACAAGTATGTCGTGACTGTCACGCTATCTCCGGGTGCCATCGGAGAGTGTTGGTTGCACGAAGTACAACAAGTTATGGGATGTTGGTTGCGCAGAGCGCAACGAGTTATGGAATGCTGGTCGCACGAAGTGCAACGAATATGGTGATGTTGGTTGCATGAAGTGCAACGATATGTGTGGTCGGTCGCACGAAGTACGAGTACTTATGTGTTGTTGGTCGCACGAAGTGCGAGGAGATATGTGTTGTTGGTTGCACAAAGTGTAACGGGTCGATATGTGAGGCGATGCGTGTTATGTGACTACAGGAATTGTTATATATCGTTAGTTGCACGGAGTGCAGCAAAGTCGTGAATCATTCGTTGCATCGGTACAACGAGTCGATATGGTATGATACGTGTTGTATGGCTATGCGGATGGATAGCGATATATTGTGCGAGATTGAGTAAAGACCTTATGTATCGAGAATGAGTTGTTGCACGAGTTGCAACAGTGAGATTGGAAGATCGTGGATGCGATAGTACGGGTCGAGTTGGTCGCTAAGTTGAGATGAGTAGGCGAACGTTTATGTTGGCCGTATGTTGCGTTGAGCTTTGAATAAGCGAATGTTGCGTGTGCGATCGATACGATCGCCAAGGTACGGTTAGATTGAATGTATGTCAAACTTGAGCTAACGCTAGAGCTGGGATCGGAAGGATCGCCATACGAGATAGTGAATTGAGAAATAGATGTCGGACCTATGCGGAGTGTATCGTTGAGTAATGGCTCGATTTCGAGTGGTATATGTAATACCAATTATGCGATCAGTATGGCAAAGTATTGTATCGATAAAGATAGGCTCGATTTTGAGTGGTATATGGAATACCACTTAGCGATAGTTATGTTAAGCCACTTGGTGACTTACGATAGATCGCGTCGAGATGATTGTATCGGTTATGATAGGTTTGTCCACAATGGACGAAGTGGTACCGAGACTCGAGTGGTAATGACTTGATAGAAGTCGATGCAAGTATGCCTCGATGAATTGAGTTGAACGATTATGTGTGAAGTCGTGCCTATGGATGATACGTCGGGCGAGGATTCGTTAAGCGTAAGTCGAACGATAGGCTGAGCATAGCGAAGGAATGTTACGTCGAGGAAATGGTCGACCCGGTCAAATTTATGTTGAGTTAGTACGGAGACTTCTTCGGAACATGTTGAGTAAGTACGAAGGAATCGTTCGAACGAATTCGAGTTAGTGCGATACATCGGTAGCACGATTTGGAAGTGCGAGTTAGGGATATGAGAATGGATATGTGAATTGGAAATTGTGTTGCGATTTTGGTAGTGAGTTATAACGGAATGAATCTTGATAAGTGCGAGACTTGATTCGTATTCGAGTTTAGATAATGGCAATGATTGCAACGGGTTTGAGCTTATGAGAAAGGAAGATGTTCAAGTTATGCATATCGACGATGGTATTGAGGCGTATCAAAGACGATATGCAATAACTCGGGGATACTCTGATCGAATGAACAAAAATTATGTTAAGCATTTATTGTTGGATGAACAAGATGCAAGTTAAGTTATGACAATTGGGATGATAACGATAGGAATGCTTCAGAGAATTTGAGAGTGGATGGATATTATTTGGATGAAAACGAAAGTGTATGGATTGCTTCGTGGATAACCACCATGTTGACCTTCTTATCTTGTGCGAGCGCAACACCAGCCTCGTACATGCATCACGTCCGATTTGGAGTGATCATTCCGCGTGAGCACGGATATGGTGATTCATGTCGCGAGAATGGTCGAACTCGAAAAATCAGGATGTGGCACTTCGTATGTTTCGACTTGTGGTTTGATGCGAAAGTTGTTCGAGGATGGTTTCGAGGAGTACGAAATGTGTCGAACTATGATCACGAATAGGTAAACTTGGACTTGAGGCGAGTAGATGTCATACGACAAGCAAAGATAGTCGACGGTAATGCATGAGTGATTCGAGTAGTAACGGTGCGCAAGCGCATGAGTCATTCGGGTAGCAACGGCACATCAGTTGCGCGGGGATGGATAAACTATGGATTGATATGTGGGATTGGGTAAAGTTCCATAGGAATTGTCGGGAAATGATTTGGCTCCGCGATAGGATATAGCATGGTTCGTTGTAACTGTCCCTCATTGATGATCTTCAATTATCGAGCGTAGTTTCGGGACAGATGACCCTAGAAGACTTGACCGCCAAATCAAATAAATGTTGAAGTCCCATAGGATGACCCTAAAGAAGTCGCGTAAGAAGGATAAGGAATGAGGTAGTGCATATTGAGGATAAGTCTAAGCGAGTGAGTATCGTGTCTCGAAAGTTAGCGAGTACTAGAATCGATATGGTCAAAAAAAGTTATGTTGGATCGAATAGATGTTGAGGAACATGCTTAGCGTAATGATACGGTAAGGCGATTGCAAGGATTTTTGTAATGCGCGAGAGTGACGGATAGTAGAACGACCCTAAGAGTTGTGTTGTAGATCGGCTTGAGTAACGGTTAGGCTATGTGTGTTGAACGCGCGATCTATGTTATGAAACGAACTAGTCGGGATTGATTCGAGAATTGAGTAAAGGATTCGTACTCGGTCAAGAATAAGAGACGAGCGTATCGTAAGAGACCTTGGGTCGGAAAGATTGTTGCCTTTGAGCATCGTAGACTCAAGTTGACCTCTTGTGTCGAAAAAAATTAAGCACGATGTTTGGATAAGTTACCTAGTGGGGGTAGCCCCAGACGCAATGCGTGGATAGAGCGAGAGAATGTGAATCACATATGGATAGTTGCGAGCGAGACTTAGTACGGATGGTAGACAAAGGAATTTGTGACATGTTGACTTAGTCCATGTCGTTAAGGCCAAATGTTATGAATGATAGGATGAAAGACTTGAGTTATACGAGAGACAGGCAAACGGTTGGGCGAATAAGCATTGCAGAGAATTGTTGTGATCGGATGTGCAATGACTCGATGCAGTGCATACGTTAGATGGCCGGCGAGAAACTTATGAGATCAAAGTTATGGTTTGGATCAAGTTATATGTGAAGATGTTTGCGAGCAGGACTCTAGGAATATGTGCTAAGAGATGACTAAGTCGAGAATGGAACGATGGGTGCTTGAGGATTTAAGCTGAACGTGTTAGTTTGTCCCGATATCCTACAACTGAGCTTGGCTGAAATATATATATTGTTGGGACGCCTAAAATATGTGTATGATCCAAACTAAGTTGTATGATTCCAACAATAGTAGTACGAGATCGTGAAACGATCTGGCGAGGCACTTGGATTAAGTGTTGGTTTCGGTTCGAGGACGAACCTTGTTTTGAGTGGTATATTATGTAATGCCCCGCTCCGCATCGGTGCATTACGTTGAGTCGTTGACTCGAAGAGTTCCGTTGACCCGATGAAGTATCGATGCGAATCGATGCAAGAGTTACGTTGGCCAAAGGTAAGCTTTGAGTCGGTTGGAATTTATGAATCGAATCGATGCAAAGGATAAGTTCCGTTGAGCAAGTGCTAATGTTGGTTGATCTGGTGTGCAAGCTATGACTTTATGCTGGATTACGGATCGTGGTATGGGCGCGATAGGCCAAATCAACCGAGTAGTTCAAAGGAATGGCTAAGTCTGGGAGTTAGCTATGTGATCGAGTTATGGAAGCGAGACGCTTCAATCGACGAGGCGGCAAGGCGTATTGGCTTAAGGTGGGTGGGTTCTTGACTCTCTCTCCCTATTCCTTCACGTCTAATAAAATATGTTATGGTATGCGTAAGATGTTATCGAATTAGCGAGCGTGGCTCGGCGACGAAAGGTCCAAGTATGTGTTGAACACTAAGATAGAACATTGAACAAATCGAACAATTGAAGCGACGTGCATCAAGTGTACGAGTTGAGGTAGGGCAATGATGGTAGAACATTAAAAGACGATATTGAGATGTGCATCATGTGCACGGCTCCGAGAACATTGAACACTAGGCGTAGAATATTAATTACGGTGCTGAGCGTGCCCTCGGGCACTTATGTTACGAAAAGACTAAGTAATTACGAAATTATGCTATGAGAATAACTTATGAATGGTACGCGTTGAATACAAGTACGAGATGTCTAAGCCATTGGGCGTCGTGCATCAATATGGATGTGTTAGGGCATAACGCCGACGGAGCTTCCCATATGAATGGTGGATTATGTTTATGAGACGCGAATATGTTTATGGCACGGGAAACCGTTTATGGCACGGGAAACCGTTTATGGATCGAGACTATATTTATGAAATGGAGGATTTGGTTGGAATGTTATGTGTGTTTGCTATGGCGCGTATTGCATGGTCAATGGACTCGGATTGCCCGTGCACGGGTACGGCTTCCCTCGAACGGTTACGCCGGGGCGCTGGGACCGTTCGACCTAGGAGGGAATTATGTGTGGTATTTATGGTGCACAACATTCGGACGGATTGCGACCGTCCAGTGCTGTGATAAGCTATGATATCTGTAAGTTTGGGATCCTTCGGATACTGGGCTAGCATCCCGTATCGAAGCGATTGTAGGCTTACACATAAGAGATGCCAAGTCCATTACGGTACGAAACACCGTGACCTTCATATAGATAGGGTCGGTGGGCTGAGATGAGAGTCGGGTGCAGGCGCAGGGCCTGCGATCCTTATGCATGGTCTAAGTTTATGGTTGGATGTTGCGTGAATGATATGATTCTATGTTAAGTTCTAACTCGTACAGGCTAGGCAATATGGGACGGAGATATGCACGGTCACTATGATTATATTCAGATTATGCCTAACTGTATCTGCTGCAGGAACACGGTAGTGGGCACAGTATGATAAAGTTGCTATGCGTAAACATTACCATGAAACTGATCCTAAGGCTAAATAGAAATATCACAAATTAAGATGCATGTTTCACTAAAAGATATTTAGTGTTTGGTTTGGGTGCGAGCGGGTCTTGATCAGTGCGAAGCGAGGATGAAAGCACTAATCCCCCACTAGTTTATGTGCAGGCTCAGGTTATGATCGGCGCGGGGCGGAGCTTGGCTTGGACGTGCCGAGGCATGGAGTCCTTGGCGTTCAAGAGCAGCACCGCATAAGCGTTCGGACTTGCGACATGGAGATGTTCGGCCGAAGACTACTTGGTGGCTATAAAGAGGCATAATGTATGGAACAATGTAATCCTTTGTGAGCTAGAAAGATCATGAGCGTTGTAGCCAATTGATATTTTATGTTGGGCTATTCAGAGCCTTTGTAACCTTCAGTTCAATATGAATAAAAGAGATTCTTGTGTTATACTTTGTTTCCTTCCGCTGCTTATGTTATCAAATTGAGATAGTTCTATGTGAACCTGTTATCTTGCCTTGCACGAGCGTAACTTCAGGCTCGTGCGGCATCACGCCCCTGCGAGGACGATGATTCGGGTGAAATCTAGCGAGAACGAGCGATTTCTCGGGTCGGGGCGTGACAACGAGTACATTTACTAATAGTTTTCATTGTCTTGATATCTACTTTATCTGATTCAGTTGTAGTGTCTTACATGATTTCCGACACGACGGTTCACGGACTAGTATACGTCGGATCCTGTCATGAGATGTTATTCCCGGATTTTATTGGTATATTAGTGTATGATATCCATGTTTCATGTACTCATATAGACATCGATTTAGGAGTGGGCTGGCCCCCTGCTTTTGAATCCCGTGTCATGACGTGCCATGACCGGATCCATGATATTATTCGGGGATGAGGGAATTATTAGGGGTTATGTGATCAAAGCCCCATGTCACTATTTTGCTTGCGCCACTCTCACCTCACGTAGGGTATAGCAGATACCTCCATGTCCATGTTATCCAGGTTGGCCGGCATAACTTTCCGTTGAGGTCACCGCGGATTGCCGGGCCATGTGGATAACCCTACCATGATTCCCTAGCCGATCACATAACGCTCTAATAATTCAAGTCACATTTTTATATTTATTTATCATAGGAGGCTAAGTTCTGTTCGGGAGAAGAGTTACAACCACGGTCCTTGTTTGGTTTAAGGGTTGTAACTCGGTTTCCGAATAGTTCCTAAGTCATCCTATATATATATTGTCGTCTTATTCAGTACTCACATCTATTCTACATTTCCTGCTGATTTTACCCTATATTTCATATATCTTTGTCTTGTATTTCATTATACTGTCTCTTATAGTATTTGTCAATTCACATGGAACTGCTGTTGGTGTTTGTACTTGCTCATTTTCCTGACAGGATACCGTTGATATATTACAGATGATTCTGAGGCAGATTGTCCGACCTATTATGGGGTCGAGTCTGACGGAGTAGACCTGGACTGTGGCTTGTTAGTAGAGCCACTAGACTTTGCTCACCCTGAGTAGTGTAGCTTAGTTAGGTTTGCCTGGCCTGTGAGCCAGCTAGTACTTTTCAGACTGTAGTAGTTATATATATTTTCTGTGACTCCGGGTTGTTGTGTATAGCTCTGGACTTGTGTGGATCTTGGACTTATTTCCTGCTTTCATCTATCATATTTTCTTTCCATGCTATCTACCTTAATTTTATATTTGTGATTGAGACTGTATTGCTATGTCACCTCCATTCGGAGTGTATGATTCTGCGACGTAGGCTGGACGTAACCACGTGCTCGTGTCCTTCTTCTATTGTATATTATTACTATATAATATATATATTACTAACTCCAAAATTATTTGGTGCCCATTGGGTCTTGGTGCCCTGGACCCACGTCCCGTTTGCCCCTCCCCCGGGCCGCCCCTGCAATTACATAAGATAAAATTTATTTTATCAAATCTTATTTTGATTTGATAAAGTGACAGAAAAATAAGATGGAAGTATAATTTAGAATGATTTTTTAACATTAATGAGGATTTGTTTTTATATTTAGTTTGTTATTAAACAAGATAAAGATAAATTACAATTTTATTTTTTCTCATGATTTGGTTTCTGATTGGTGACGAGAACAATAAAGATTAAAAAATGGAATTCTTCATTTCCAAATCCAAAAGATAAAAGTTATTTATCAAATCTTATTTCGAATTTCTACAAATCTTATTTCGATTTTCTAACGACAATTTTTTTTTAAAATTTCGTAGATAGATACTGAGTGTTCAAATCTTTCTAATATAATATCAGATAGAGATCTTTCTTTAAAAAAAAAAAAAATTCCTATTATGGGTATCTACTAATATCAATATTCATCTCGACTCTAAAGGATTTAGATTGTTACAAGGCAACAAAATTGGTATTATGTTTTAGTTTTTAAAAAAAAGTTGGCATTAGGTAAAGAGGGAGATGAAAAAATTGATATGGAATTAAGATTTGAAATGAGTTAAAGACTGAATTAATGAGTGTAATAATTGATTTTATGTTATTTTTGTGGTGCTTATAGTATAAGCTTTACTCAAATTAAAACTTTATTAGGGGGTATAATAATGACTTGCAATTTTAGGCTGATAATTGGCTTAGATGTATATAACTGAATCTTCAATTTAAGTTATTAAATATAATTATTTCCTCTTTTTTTTACCATATTGAAAATTTTAATGCTCTTTTTATAGTATATAATATGTAACACATCTATATTGGTCACCTATTTAAAATAAATAATTAGATAGCCAATGCTCTTTCACAGTATATACTATAATATACAAAACATGTATATTAGTCAACTAATTAAAAATAATAATTGGATAGCCATTTTAGAGAATAAATAAAATATAGACTTTATTACATTCCGAAATTATGTTAAAAATTTAATGCCCTTTCATGCTATATAATACGTACCAAGCTTGTCTTATTCTTAGCCATGGCTTCTCGGTTATACTTTGTTATTTTTATATTTGCTCTCATTTCTCTTCTTCTTGTCGAGATAGTTAATGGAAGGGAAATATCAACCAAAAAGAAAGAAAATAATGACACCAATAAGGTTTTTTTTTCCTTTGTTTATGTGCATACTTCATGTTATATTAATTATGTTTTGATGGGTCTAATGTTGGAATCAACATATTGCTCTATATGTTTATAAAGTTGTAAGCAAATGAAATTCTTCTATGGGGTTTAGTTTTTCTTGTAAGATATTTGTATCCTCTTTCTTGTTTGTATTGCTTAACAATTTTTCGTTCTTCTATTTTATACAGAATGTCACGGCACAAAATGGATTAATTTGGCCTGGATTGCTCCCTAATGATGCAACAGACAACTACATCCATCATGTATATAACTTATAATGATATTTTTCATGTTATTGATTTATATATTTGTTTTTGAGAAATTGATAGATATATGCCAATTTGATACTTATCTTAAATTTACTTCCAAAATGTAGTATTCATTATTCTATCTATATTATTTATATATGGAGAGAAGAAATTAGTTTTTAACAAAATTGACTCCCTTTCTATAGCTTGCAGCCATAAGATGGCCACAAACACCTGGTCAATGGTATAACTATGCTGGTACGAAAGCAACTCTAAACGTGTACGGCTTACCAGAAGTTGGTGATGATCAATCAAGCACTACTGCAATTTGGGTTGCGAATGGTTATGAAGATATAGAAAAGTATAACGAAATAGTGGCTGGATGGCATGTAAGTATGGACAACAAATCAGTACTCTATATATGATTTCTTACATGGAAATGCCACTTCTTAAAACTTTGATATGATAGGGGTCTCTTCTAGCTTCATTTTAACACCATATAAGCTCAATATTTCAAATTAATTAACTCACTAACCCTTAACATAATTCTTGTTTTTATATACTGCTTGACGACCAATTTCAAAAGCACATGATAAACATGTAGCAATGACAAGTTTATTTTGCATGACTTTTAGGTACATCCAAAATTATATGGAGATCATAATACTCATTTCTTTTTATATTGGACGGTGGTAAGATTATCACTAATTTTAACGTAATAAATTATTTTATTTGATTAAATAGTTCTAAATATACGTATCCATTTGTTTTGTGATAGGGTAAGAAAAGAGGATGCTTCAATTTGTTATGTGAAGGCTTTGTACAATATAAAGCTTCAAACCTTTTTCCTGGAAAAAAACTTGATTCCGTATCAACAATTAATGGAAATCAATACGAGATAACTCTACAAATATCCAAGGTATGTTTTATCTTTTTCATGTTTCATTTTTTTATTTAGCATGCGATTATTAAAAATGTGTTTTTTTAGAGAAGTAAAGGGATCCCGTACTTAAGTTGCATATTAAAGCAGTTAGGTTCCTGTTATTTGCAAAAAATACTTTATCACATTTTAATTATAGTAATTTCTCAATTAATGAATAAAAGAAAAACTATAGCAACAACTTGATGAACATATTGGTATGTTGTGATCATTCAAGTTTTTCTTCCTAGTGGACATGTGTCAAGTGAGTAGGCAAAAGCTGTATTGTCCCTAAATATGGCTTAACACATTACAAATGAATATGTACGCGCCACTTGTTCGAAGTATTATATGCGAATTTCAAGGTTTGTTATATTCATGTCTGGTTAATGCATCTATATATAAATTATACCATACTTTAGTATTAAAATAAAGTAGTTGGATTTTGAGCTTTTTTTTCTTTTTATTTACATTTGAAGTGTTGGATTATCTATCTAATTAACAATGCTAGGAAACATTAACTTATTACTTATCAGGCACATTTAACTTAGCATTTGCTATTTTTTTTATTGAATAGATATTGTTCACACTATATATAACTTAGTGAACTTAATTAAATGTATGTGTTGACATCTCTATTTTGTTTTATAAAGAATGTTAATCTTTTATTTTCCTTCTTCAATGTAAGGATTCACAAACTGGAGATTGGTTGTTAAATGCTGGAACAAATGGAGATGAGCCAATAGGTCATTGGCCAAAGTCACTTTTTACTAGTTTATCGGAAAGTGCTTCTATGTTTCAATGGGGTGGAGAAGTGAGTGATGGGGAAAGAAGCGCGGAAACCTTTCCCCAAACCGGAGAGTGCCTGCGAGAGGACCGAGCAATACAACGCACGAACCCAAAAACAATCACACAAAACAATCCACGCAGACACAGAGAATTTTTGACGTGGAAAACCCTTGCGGGAAAAACCACGGGACGATCGGAGTCCAACCCTGAGAAGCCTCCACTAATGGAATAGAAGAATTACACCCTCTACAAACTCCTCCCGATCCAAATCGGATCCCCACAACACTCAGAAATAAGAACAATGATTACAAGGCTACGAAGAGCGAGAACGACGAGTAGAGATTACCCGAACACGATCTCCTTCGAATAACGACCTTCAATCCTCCGTCTTCTTCTCCGAAGTTGCAATGGCACTCTTGCCTCCTTCCTCTCTCTTTTCTTCAATGATGTGTTACGTAATCGATTAGGGTTTGGAAATCCCAACTTAACTCCATAATCCCGCAACAAACCTGGACCGTTTGATTAGATCCAATGGTAAAAACTCACCCAGATTTCCGCTTCAGCGCCGACGACACAGAGTTCTGCCAGAACTCTGTGTCGGGCAAACAGAACCTACTCACCAAATTCTGGAACAGCCAGACCGAGTTCGGCCAGAACTCGGCCTGGGACCGAGTTCGGGCCGAACTCGGCAGACCCAGTCCAGAACCTCCCTTAGGAGCAGCAGCAGCAGTAGCAACTCCTAGTTGCCTACTTCCCGAGCTTTTTCGACATCGAACGGCGCTCGTCGCACTCCGGGATCTTCTCCACATAGGTTGGGAACCCCACCCACTCCAACAAATCTCCCCCTTCACAACTATGGGGAGGATATCGTCATCCCGATGATCTGCCTGCAGTACTCAAACTTCCTCCTTGGTAGAATCTTCGTGAACATATCAGCTCTGTTGTCATCTGTATGAACCTTCTCAAGCTCCGCGTCCTTCTTCTCAACCACATCCCGTATCCAATGATACCGAGTCTCGATGTGTTTGAACCGGCTATGAAACGTCTGATTCTTCACAAGGTGGATAGCACTCTGACTGTCGCAAAGCAAAGTATATTGCTCTTGCTTCAGTCCCATTTCCTGCAGCAGCTTCTTCATCCACAGCAACTCCTTGCAAGCCTCCGTCGCCGCAATGTACTTTGCCTCTGTCGTCGACAAGGCAACACACTTTTGCAACCGCGACTGCCACGACACCGCTCCTCCCGCAAACATCATCACGTAGCCTGAAGTCGATCGCCTCGTGTCTACATCTCCAGCCATATCAGCGTCGGTATACCCAACCAGCTTTGGCTCGTCACCACCAAAGGAAAGTCTCCAACCAGCAATGCCCTGAAGATATCGTAGAATCCACTTGACCGCACTCCAATGTACCCTTCCAGGATTTGAAAGATACCTGCTAACCGTACCAACTGCATGAGCAATATCTGGCCTCGTACACCATGGCATACATAATAAGGCTTCCCACAGCTGAGGTATATGGAACCCGCTCCATATCTTCCTTTTCGTCCTCGGTAGATGGACACTGCTCCTCAGTGAGCTTAAAGTGAGCCGCAAGGGGGCAACTCACTTTCTTCGACCCGTCCATACCGAAACGCTGAAGTACCCGGTAAATGTACTTCTTTTGGGATAAGTGTAGCAGCTTGGACTCTCTCTTTCGGCTGATCTCCATCCCAAGAATAGTCTTCGCTGCGCCCAAATCCTTCATAGAGAAGGCCGCGCCCAGTTGGCGCTTCAACTCCGCTATCCTAGTGGCATTCCGACCCACTAATAGCATATCATCAACATATAGCAATAAAATGATGAAATCATCATCGGCAAAATACCTCACAAATGTACAATGGTCTGACGTCGTCCGTGCATAACCATGCTCCCCCATAAACGACTCGAACTTTCTGTACCACTGCCTCGGAGCCTGCTTCAGACCATACAAGCTCTTCCTTAACCGGCAGACCAAATGTGACTTGCCCTTCTCACAGAATCCCTCCGGCTGCTCCATGTACAACAACTCCTCAAGATCACCGTAGAGGAATACCGTCTTCACATCCATCTGCTCGACCTCCAAGTCGAGACTGGCTGCTAATGCTAGCACTACCCGAATAGACGAATGCTTGACGACAGGCGAAAAGATCTCATCATAATCCACGCCTTTCTGCTGACCGTAGCCTTTAACTACCAGCCTCGCTTTGTATCGAGGGCGAGTAGCATCATCCGTCTGCTTCACTCTAAACACACATCGATTCTTCAAAGCTTTCTTGCCCTTTGGCAACCGCACCAGCTCATAAGTGGAATTAGTGTGCAAGGAACTCATCTCCTCCTGCATAGCCTCCATCCACTCCTGCCTGTGTTCGTCTTCCATAGCCTCTGCAAAACTCTCGGGCTCTCCCCCGTCAGTCAATAGCACATACTCATCCGGTGAGTATCTCGTAGATGGTCGACGATCCCTGTCACTCCTTCTCAGTGGAGCCACTGGTGCTGGCTGTATACCAACAGCCTCCTCCCCTTCAGGAACTGTCTCTCCGGCATGCTCATCCTCCTGAGGGACACCCTGACCACCATCAGCAGGCTGATGATCAAGGTTGGGAGCAACTCCATATACTGGCTCCCCCATAACTGGATCCTCTGCGATGTCCTCTGGAAACTGTTCGAAGCGAAATGACTCTAACTCAGGCAATTCCTCAGCCTCAGAAGGCGTCTCGGAATCCTGAGTGTTGGTCATGGTCTGATCCTCGACAAACACCACGTCCCTGTTTCTGTAGAGCTTTCTTCCCACCGGGTCGTAAAGTCTATAGCCAAACTCATCTCGACCATAGCCGACAAAGACGCATCGCCTCGTCTTCGGCTCAAGTTTGGTCCTCTCGTCCTTCGGTACATGCACGAAGGCCTTACAACCAAACGCCCGCAGGTGATTGTATGACGGCTCTTTGTCGTACCATACTTTATCAGGCACATCACCCTGCAAAGGAGCACTAGGAGACAAATTAATAACATAAGCAGCTGTGAGAAGAGCCTCACCCCAATAACTGCCCGACAAGTTTGCTTCTGACAACAAACACCGCACCCTCTCCATCAGTGTCCTGTTCATGCGCTCCGCTACACCATTGAGCTGAGGTGTCTTGGGCGGAGTCTTCTGGTGTCGTATCCCCTGCTCTCTGCAATAAGCATCAAAGGGACCGATGTATTTGCCGCCATTGTCGGACCGAACACACAACAACCTCTTATCCGTCTCTCTTTCAACAGAGGCCTGAAACTCCTTGAAAGTAGGCAGCACCTGATCCTTGGTCTTTAAGGCATAGACCCAAACCTTCCTAGAACAGTCATCAATAAAAGTTACAAAGTAAGAAGCACCACCAAGAGATTTTACCTTCATAGGACCGCAGACATCCGAGTGAATCAACTCGAGCAACGCCGGATTCCTCGAACTTGGGTGACTTTGGAAAGACACCCTATTTTGCTTCCCAGCTAAGCAGTGTGTGCACTTCTCCAACTTTGTAGACTTGAGCCCCGGAATCACCTTCCTGTTCACTAAGTAGCTCATCCCCTTCTCGCTGATATGGCCGAGCCGCCTGTGCCACAACTCGGTAGACGCATCACTGACTGCGTTCACCTCCTGTGCCCCCTGTGCGCTCCCCTCCATATAGTAGAGATCGGACTTCTTGCTTCCTCTGGCAATCACCATCGAACCCCTGGAAAGCTTCCACTGACTGTTCCCGAAGAGATTGAAGAATCCCTCGTCATCCAACCTTCCAACCGACACCAGGTTGAAACGGATATCAGGGACATGACGAACATCTTTGAGAACAAGAATCGTACCCGTCTTCGTTCTCAAATGCACATCTCCAACGGCAACCGCCTTCGACACATCTCCGTTGCCCATCTTTAACACTCCACAGTCGCCTGTTGTGTAAGTGGCAAATAGTGCCCTGTTGTGAGATACATGTGCTGAAGCCCCCGAGTCCACCAGCCAAGAATTGTCATCGCAGGCGAGGTTAGTAATGACCTCATCATCTACGACGATCACATCGCCTCCATGCATCGAGGCCGTCGCTGTAGTATTCTCTTCTTGCTTCCCCTTGTCGCCCTTCTTCTCTCTCTTCCAAGCGAAACAGTTCCGCTTGATATGGCCCTTCTTACCACAATGGTAACACTCTGAGTTCTCGTAACGACCCTTGGACTTCCCCCTGCTCTTGTCTCTGCCACCACCTGGACCCCTGCTTTTGCCCCTTCCGCGGCTCTCTAAAACCAATGCCTCTGAGTGGTGGGATGTGGATGAAGTGCCCTGAGAACGTCTCCGCATCTCTTCATTCAGCACCCCGCTCTTGGCAAACTCCTGACTGACCACGCCCTCTGGAGCAGAAGCGATCATAGATACTCGTACGGTCTCCCACGAGTCTGGCAATGTACACAGCAGCCATAGTCCCTGAACTTTGTCATCGAACTTGACTCCCATTGAAGACAGCTGGTCAATCACGCCCTGGAACTCACTCAAGTGATCCGAAATAGATGCCCCATCCTTGTACCGCAGGCCCATCATCGTCCGGATCAGGAACAACTTGTTTACCCCGGTCTTCTTCGCATACAAGGATTCCAGCTTATCCCACAGCGTCTTCGCGTGCTCAATATTGGCAACGTGGTTGTACACGTTCTCATCAACAAATTGCCGTATGTACCCACACACTTGTATATGCTCGAATGTCCAGTCCTCCTCGGATTTATCACTGGGCTTCTCGGATGCAAACACGGGTAGATGCAGCTTCTTGACAAACTGCAAATCCTTCATCTTGCTCCGCCAATAATGATAGTTTGTGCCATTAAGATTCACCATGCGTACCGGCTTCGCGTCCATCTCTTCTCTCTGGTTTCTCTGTCAACTACTGACACTCCTTCTGAATTCCAGAACCTGGCTCTGATACCACTCTGATGGGAAAAGAAGTGCGAAAACCTTTTCCCAAACCGGAGAGTACCTGCGAGAGGACCGAGCAATACAACGCACGAACCCAAAAACAATCACACAAAACAATCCACGCAGACACAGAGAATTTTTGACGTGGAAAACCCTTGCGAGAAAAACCACGGGACGATCGGAGTCCAACCCTGAGAAGCCTCCACTAATGGAATAGAAGAATTATACCCTCTACAAACTCCTCCCGATCCAAATCGGATCCCCACAACACTCAAAAATAAGAACAATGATTACAAGGCTACGAAGAGCGAGAACGACGAGTAGAGATTACCCGAACACGATCTCCTTCGAATAGCGACCTTCAATCCTCCGTCTTCTTCTCCGAAGTTGCAATGGCACTCTTGCCTCCTTCCTCTCTCTTTTCTTCAATGATGTGTTACGTAATCGATTAGGGTTTGGAAATCCCAACTTAACTCCCTAATCCCGCAACAAACCTGGACCGTTTGATTAGATCCAATGGTGAAAACTCACCCAGATTTCCGCTTCAGCCCCGACGATACAGAGTTCGGCCAGAACTCTGTGTCGGGCAAACAGAACCTACTCGCCAAATCCTGGAACAGCCAGACCGAGTTCGGCCAGAACTCGGCCTGGGACCGAGTTCGGGCCGAACTCGGCAGACCCAGTCCAGAACCTCCCTTAGGAGCAGCAGCAGCAGTAGCAACTCCTAGTTGCCTACTTCCCGAGCTTTTTCGACATCGAACGGCGCTCGTCGCACTCCGGGATTTTCTCCACATAGGTTGGGAACCCCACCCACTCCAATAGTGAGCTTCTATCCAAATCGGAAGAGTCCTCCAATGGGAAACGGTCGTTACCCTAGAGAAGGTTTTGGAAAAGCTGCATACGTTAAGGATGTTCAATTGCTATTCTTTGGTGGTGGTAGTGATAAACATTTTAACTTAAAACGTTACGAAGACCAAACTTATTGTTACCAAGTTGATGGTGATGGTCCGTTTTACTATTTTGGTGGCCCCGGAGGTTGCACATCTTAGACAAGAACTTCTAACTCCAATATTAAGTTGATTATCTGAATAATGAGAGTACTATAATTTTCTAGCATATGTTTGTTTCTTTTAAAAAAAAGTGAAATTATTGATGGTTGTGGCGTTGATATGTATTTGTTGATGTTCTTTTGTCTGCTTAGATAATGGTGGGTGTGGGTATACAATTGAAGGTAGATACAACATGATGAAAGTACACTATTTCACATGGAGATTGAGCTTTAAATCTACACAACTTAACTAAAATCTTAATCTATGCATAAAACGATACATGGACTTCAGTTGCCATATTAGAGCTTTCTTCCCAATAAGATCGACGTAAGATTAATGTATAATAATAGGATCTCTGCACAAAGCGTGTTTTCACATTACTGTACGTGACTAACACTAATTTGAAGATGAAAGAGATTCAAGAACTATTTCATTTTTAGCAAATTTTGCAATAAAAAATGGCAGTCTCAATAGCCATATCAATCTTTGTGCTAATAAATAAAATAGCAAGATTTTAAGCGGAGATCATAATCATACCATTCTTGTTCTTAAACCATTAGAACTAAAAGTATGAAATGCAATAGAAAAAGATAATCATGTTGTGAGCAGCATGCAATGTTCAACATAACAAAATAATAAAAGTTTACAAATAAGATTTATTTAATTTTTCCTTCCAATTGTACCTAATATTTATCTTTCTATTTTAATTCTAAGATGAAGATATACATATAATTTTAGATGACATTAATTTTAATTAGAATAGACTATAAATTTTGTTTTCTTTTAAATTGTAGATAAGATTGAAGTAAAGTTAAAGATTTAATTATTTTACTTACTAATTTTGAATATGATAAGATTTTAAATTATATATTGGAATAAAAAATTTAATTCTTAATTGGATTACATAATACGACAACAAAAAAATCCAAAACAATATGAAGATTTAATTCTTAGTTTGTTAAAATTTTATTTTTATTTGTTCATCAGGAATTTTCATTGAAAGGGTCGAAAATTAAAATTTCCAGCAGAGGATTTTTTTTTCCGTATTTGCAAGGAGGGGGATGACTCGCCAACTTCACTAGCGAGTTCCATCTACTCGCCGCCAACTGCAACGGCGACGCATACTAGCTTGTGGCCAACTCGCCAAAAGCAATGGCGAGGAATGTTTGCTCCTGTGGCCAACTCGCCAAAAGCAATGACGTGGACACTGTTAGTCCCGGGGCGTAATTTTTCGATGGAAAACTGAAAATTATGCAACACTTCAAAGAAGGTGCACGACAGAAATTCCGGAGGATTCTGAGGAAAGAAATCTAATATGTTACTTCGAAGAAGACACAAAAATTTCGTAGTAGCAGCGATGAATGTCCACTAACATTTTCTGATTAGATCAGAAACGTTCTCGTTTAGAACGAGATAAAAGCGGATGAACAGAAATGGATAGAATGGCCAGCTGGGGTGAAGATCACCGGCGCTCAAAGCTTGATTTGCCCCACATATACGAATAGCTTCCAGGAACCAGCAAGTTCAACGGAGAACTTCGGAACACTCCGCTCTTCCGACTCCTCGGATGGCGCGAACTCTAGCGCTAAATGACGATGGTGCACTGATTCTCTCCACTCTTTAACTCTCTGGAAATTCGTAAGGAATTGTTCTGAATAGTACTTAGTCATTGAGAGATAGAGGAGAGAATCTTATATAGGTCCGCACTATAACCGCCAGTTAGCAAAATGTTCGAAATGTGGAAAAAAAAACCGCTCCGAACTGTAGTGTCAACTGCTGCACCATCTGACAGCGCCAACTGGTGTGCCATCTGGCCACGCGATCAGGTCGTGCCAACTGCCGTGCCATCTAGTCGTGCAATCGAGCAACACGTACAGGCGTGCGAACGGCTGCGCAAGAGATTCGTGCAACGAGCGCAACTTAAGCGCACTATGTGCCTAGCGACAATGCTGACGTGCTAAGTGCAAAGTGCGCCAACAAAATTCTATATTATGTCTCATGAGCCCTTGAGCCCGAGTCCGAGTCGCTAAACCCTACAAGGCTTAGCTCCAATGGAATAAATTCTAAGAGCAAAAGCATGAAGCTTTAACATGGAGTCTTATCCTTACCTACTAGTAAAATCGCCCACTTGGTTCCCTCCTTAGGATCACACCCCATGTGCATATCTCAACAACACACCAAGTATATTTTGAGATACATTTCATGGTGCTTTTCCAATGTGTGACTAAATAATACTAGGCATGTATTGAGAGCAAGCTCTCTCTCTACATGTCAAAGGAAAAGCTCCAACCGACACCAACTCGCCAAGAGCAATGGCGAGCGTCAGTGCTCGCAGACAGAGCCATGCATAGACCGCCAACACCAATGGCGAGATCGCATGGCCTCCTCGCAGACCGCACGCGCCTTCTGACCCTCGGAGACCGAAACACTCCTTGCTATCCCCTCCCCTATCCCACTTCACTCCTTACCATCCTCTCATCTATAAACAACAAGACCCTCCCCCTCCCCCATGTATTGTGAGCAAGCTCTCTCTCTACATGTCAAAGGAAAAGCTCCAACCGACACCAACTCGCCAAAAGCAATGGCGAGCGACAGCGCTCGCAGACAGCGCCATGCATAGACCGCAACACCAATGGCGAGATCGCATGGCCTCCTCGCAGGCCGCACGCGCCTTCTGTCCCTCGGAGACCGAAACACTCCTTACTATCCCCTCCCCTATCCCACTTCACTCCTTACCATCCTATTCCTTACCATCCTCTCATCTGTAAACAACAAGACCCTCCCCCTCCCCTCTATAGCCAGCAAGTTTCCATCTCCTTCCTCTCCCTCTCCAACAACCAGTAAGTTTTTTTTCACAATTCCTCTCCCCCACACACAACAAGCAGACGTAGAGAAAGAAGA
Source organism: Iris pallida (assembly GCA_029216955.1). Classification (NCBI taxonomy): domain Eukaryota; kingdom Viridiplantae; phylum Streptophyta; class Magnoliopsida; order Asparagales; family Iridaceae; genus Iris; species Iris pallida. The sequence goes on along the minus strand of JANAVB010027397.1, from coordinate 18,342,190 downwards.
AAGAAGAAGGAACAAATCAAAAGTAAGTAATAATATTATTACTCTTGGTTTATTTTAAGCATTATGTTGTTACTCTTAGTTTTTTAAAGCATTTTCTAGGCACATATATTTGTAGGCGTATATATTAATCAGTAACAATGGCAGATAATTTCTTTGTAGATGGCTAACCAAAATGACGGACGTATGGCTGATTTTTTTTTTGTAGATGGCTAACCAACATGACGGATGTATCCCTGGTGGACCGACTACTAATATAATTATTCAGGAACGTAAAAATCACATATCCAGTCAGATATTTAATGGACATGTAATTTTTAAAATTTTAAGTATGCTAGTCAAATATTGTTTCACATAAACATAGTTCTAACATAATGTATATTTTATTTATAGTTATATGATCATAATCTTGATTTACGAACCCGAGAGCATGGAAGTTGGCGGACTCAGAGAAGATATCGCACATGTGAGTTAAATATGGCACAAAACGCTTTGGTGCACTCCTTTTAGGTTCCAATATTAAGATGATATTAAATTTCTAACCCACGATGTTCACCTAATCTTAAGTCTCGTTGAGCGTTGGTAGCATGAACGCAACACTTTTCAACTCCCCGTTGACGAGATGACGATCACACTATGGGCTTTTCAACTCCCCACTGGAGATGACGATCACACTATGGGATGTGGCAAATATATTAGGTACCCTATATATTTTGATCCGCAGTTAACTGCATCTGGTTTGATCTAGGCCTGTCAATGGTTAACCGAAAATCCGTATCCAATCCGTATTCGAACCGAAAATATCCGAAATTTCGGATACGGATACAGATTCGGATATCTTATCGGATATCGGATGCGGATACGGTAAGTACCATATTCGAACCAATAAAATCCGAACCAATAATATTTAAGTTTTTTAATAAATTTAAAATATATTGGACTTTCAGGAATTCAATGATTCAGCCAGTCCATGAGCCCAGCAGCGAGCAGTCCGTCCTGGCCCAGAGGAGGAACCCTAAAATCTAAATATTTTGACTTCTATTGCATTTTGAATCCGAGAACTTACTTGCAAAACTCTGAAATTTGTGGAGTACCTCTCTATAAAGAATACTATATAGGAGTGACATGTAATATTAAAGCCTCTTGTCAATGCTATTTAGATAGCCGTATTACTGATGTCTGCTTCACTTTCTATTATAATTAGCATTGTTTCAGAAAAACTGAGTCTTTCACCAAAGAACTAATCCCTGGCCAGTAAGTAGTTACAGAATGGTATTATCAAATTATGTACACCTGGCCAGAAAATTGGAGGTAATTTTACTAAAAATAAGTGTGGAATAAAACGTGCAAGTTACTAAAACCGATTTTTTATATTCCCTTTTTAATATTTTTTTAGTAACCTTATTGGTTCGGATATTATCCGATATCCGTTAGCATTATCGGTAACGGATACGGTAGCCAAAACGTCTATCCGATCGGATATCGGATAGTTATCGGATATATCCGATAGTTAATGGTTCGGATATGGTAATGCCAATATCCGACCAATAAGTTACCATTGACAGGCCTAGTTTGATCAGACGGTATCTCGGTAAAATTTTGGCATTTCATGATTTTTTTTGTTTTCTGATTGGTGATGAGAAGATTAAAAAAAAGTACTTGCAAATTACTGAATACAAGTTCTATTAATGGCCTTTTACGGATATTCATCTCCAAATTCAAAAGATAAAAGTTATTTTATTGAATCTAATTTCAATTTGACAGAAAAGAAAATGGAAGTAAAACTTATTATAATTTTAACAGTAAAGAGAATTTATTATATATTTAATTTGTTATTAAAATGAAGAGGGCCTTAGGAGCTGTCAGAGTCCTGGGAGCCATGGGAAAAGTTTAGGGTTCCTGCTTGAGGAAGAAGAAGTCTTTTGAAAAAGTTTAGAAAATGGCAGAGTAAAATTTTCTCTCCCCCAAAACCCATATTTATGGGTGAAGCCACGTGTCAATATATAAGACATGATGTAACGCATATGGAGAATTTTGATCGGATAGGTGGGTACCTGAAAATCGGTGTGGGCAATCTGTTCTAGCACGTGCAGTCGACTACGGCGGCGCTCTGGCGTCTCCGCAGTGGTTGAAGGCAGTCCAGAGATGCTCGCCCAGGTCAGTGTGTGCTCGGGGTCGCCGCTCGAAACTCGCAGAAGAAATATCTTAGGGTTTTCCAAGGTTTCTATGGATGAGTTCGGATATATAACCGTTTTAAAAACCGATTTTTATTTGAATTTATATCAGGTTTAGATTAGTTTTGAATGGTTGATATCGTTTAGAATCCTGTAAGGATCTATACAAAAAAAAATTGAATAAAATTGCCGAAGGATTGAGGTGTTTCGAATTTTTCGAAGTCTAAGGTTTCGACATCAGGCACGGGTTTTTGGGGTCGGGGAGAAGTCGAGTACTGTAGCAGTAGTGCTTGGGTTCTTTTTTTTTTTTTTTTTTTTTTCACTCTCTCTTCACCTTTTATATATATATAGATATATACACACACACCTAATTAAAAATATAAATAAATTTTATAAATATTTTCAAAATTACAAGAATATGTCTAAAAAAATATTTTATACAAGTATTATGTACAATATATGTAGTAGCTACTTATAATGTATCTATTTAGCAAAAAAAATCATTAATTAATTATAAGCATTTAAAAAGTTTAGAAAATATCATGAAACTTTAAAAATAAAATTTCTTTAAAATAAAATTAAAAATTAAAAATATTTTTCTGACATAAACTTGTACAATTTTATGCATACCTATAATAAAGCATTTGTTCAGACAAAAAATAATTCCTACAAGATTTATAAAATAGATATATTTTTCTAAAATTTTGTTGGTAAAACTTTTATACGAAATATGTATTTACCCCATAAACCATAGTCACTAGCTAGTTCTCGATATTCCAAAATTCATAGAAAATAATTTGAAACCATTTTACTAATTAAGAAACTACAACTGTTTAAATCAAATAAAATAAAAGGTTTTGATATTTAATATGGATAATAACAATTAAATTTAAATACGATATACCAATCTTCTAAGGAACAAAAATACCTAAAAATAAATTATTTTTTTAGTGGTTTTACAGTTTTTGTTTTGTTTTTTTTGTTTTTCATAACACATGAATATATAACACATAAACATATATGTGTATTCAGATAGGGGGTCGGCCAATCCCTTGATTTGAACAGTAACCGTAGGGTTTTTTTTTTTTCCTCTTTTGTTTTTTGTTTTCTTTTCTTTTAAATTTTTTTTGCTAAAATCTAATAAAATTCTATTGGTCCAGAATAATTCTAAAAATCTTTTTTTTCAAAATATATATAAAATATTTTTAAGTAAATAAAATCATATATATATTTTTTTTTTTTTTTTTCATATATATATATATATATATATATATATATATATATATATATATATATAACTTTATATTATAAAATAACACATATATGTATATATATAGATACTAAAATATTTATATACCAATCTTTAATCTAGTTAATTAAAATAATAGTCACATGACAGCTAAATCGACCTGCGTAGGCCACCACAAAAACATGTAACACTCCAATCCCAAAATACATAGGATTAGGTACGTAGACATGCCAGCCGTATAATAAATATACGTAAGCTGTAAAATGTAGTAAAGCATGACAACTAATCTCATCCACAAATATGAGAATAAATATAACATAGAATGAACTTTAAATTGTTATTTTGTACAAGTCATTGGGTGGAGACAAATCCACTGCCAACTATTTAAAAGAGAAATAAATACAACTGAAAGAATTTGTCAAGCGAAGGTCGATCCAAGAGCAAGCCATATTAGAAGGAATAGAGAAGATCGCGGCTCTGGCTAGAACACTTGCAAAAAGTTACAAAAACACATACCTGGAAAATTTACCAGGTCTTCAGAGGGACGTAACAAGATATAGGAAGAACATGCCATATAAATTATAAATGTAAACACCACATGACTACAACACGACTGGTTCCCTAATCGTCTATATGATATGCACTTTGAAGACAACGTTCCACACAGGAACTTTCCGAAAATAGAGGCATGACGCATTAGCGTTTCAACCGGGGCACTAGTAGCATCTAGAGAAAAATAAATGCACGACACCCTAACTCTCGGGTGAGTCACTAATGACATTTAGAGGAAAGTAAACGCACGGCACACTAGCACTCGACTGAGTTCGGTAGCGGCAGCTAGAGGAAAGTACGGAACACTAGCACTCGACTGAATCCGCTAGCGGCGACTAGAGGAAAATAAATAAATGGAAGCCCCTACGCCTAATAACTGTCTTCTCCCTTTCCATGCGCTACTCGTGTTGTATCCACATCACGATATTCCTAATAATTGCTAATACCTCTAGATATGCATCACACCGGACAGTTCTTTAACTCTAGGTCAAATGCATAAAAAAAAGTATTTAAAAAATATAACTAACAATAATGTACATCTACATACAGTTTGGAAGAAAAAAATTTATATTACAAAAAATACATAATAAATAAATGCATGTAATATGGTGAGCTAAAATACATAAACAGTAGATGGCAAGGTATCTTGCCTGGTGGTTGTTAGGCGTTTTGACGACGTCCAGCCGATGAAATGGACAAGTCATGAGAAGCTACAAGGATGAAACTTCCACAAACGTTCCCGGATGTTGAAACAAATATCACCAACATTTTTGGCATAAAAGAAATCTCTAAAAATGTCTATCCAAAAGTCCAATTCTGGACACAGGGACAAAATTGTAATTTTGAGTCAAAACGATGTCAGCCGTTGGACCCATTTTGCACCGAAAAACGTGCCAAAACATATGGTCTCTAAATTTAACTAATTATAAGTCTACGGGTCCGGTTTTTCGATACGAACTCAACGATATTCAAAATTTGGATTCCGATGAGCCGTGCACAAAATCGTCCGTTGAATAGGATCGTGGGGCCCGCAAAACGGCGATCCGGTCAACTGTCTTAGAATCAGACCAAAAATGGTTTAAAGGACAAAAAAAAGACATGAGTCCAGTGGCTCAAATTTCGTCCCTAGATGACGAACATGCACAAAGTAATTGAGATTTTTCTAAAAAGATCGATATAGCGTTCTTCGACGGATATGGGTCGAATTCGTCGCGCACACGCAACGAATTCGAATTCCGTCGAAGCTCACACGTTCGTAAAGTCCGTACACACCTTTCGATGACCTTGATTTACGACGGAGTCATCCAGTTTGTCGGGACGGACCCCGTATCGAGAATTTTAAGTTTTGAAAACTGTTTTTTTTGCCGTTTTGGAACTGATTTAAAACAAAAAAATAACATACAAAAATAAAAACTAAAAATAGTGTTTTGATCTCATTTAGGTTGTCTAAAAGTCAGTTCAAATATATTTTCTAATTCTTCGATGTACGATCCGGAAATCGATTTCGAAAACCACTCATCGTGACAGTATATTTAAACAAAAATTCGTTATTTTTCTTGATTTTGGAACTCAATTTTTTTCGCGTACATAGCAAATTGATAAAATTCAGTTGATGGGACTTGTAGATGGTTAGGTTGTCTACGCGTAGAATTTTTCGGTTCGAAAAACCGTCGAACGACGAGAAAGAAACGAGATGGAGATGTTGGTTACCTGCGGTGCTGCTGCTGTTATTGTTGTTGTTGTTGGTTGTTGTTGCGGCGAAGGCGCCCGCTACTGCACTCGGCCGGCCGGCCGGTGTTGCGGCGGGTCCAGCTGGCGGTGGCGCACAAGGTCGGGGTGGACGCGCTATAGTTAGGGTTTTTTTTCATAACACATGCATAAATAACACATAAACATTTGTGTATTCATAGAGGGGGTTGGCCAATCCCTCGATGGCTCGGTTACTGTTCGTATGGTTTTTTTTTCCTCTTTTGTTTTTTGTTTTCTTTTCTTTTTATAAAAAAACTTTTCTAAAATCTAATAAAATTCTATTGGTCCAGAATAATTCTAAAAACCTTTTTTTCCAAAAAAAAAACTTTAATTTTTTTTAAGTAAATAAAATTATATATATATATATATATATATATATATATATTTTTTATAAAATTATATATATATATATATATATATATATATATATATATATATATATATATATATATATATATATATATATATATATATATTCGTTTATCATATATATAAAAATAACATTATATTATAAAATAACACACACACACACACACACACACACACACATATATATATATATATATATATATATATATATATATATATATATATATATATATATATATATATATATATACTCGGGGAATCGGCACCATTCGCCCACGGGTATAAGCGACAAGCCGACCACGCGGCCCGTCGTGCGGCGCTGTCGAGGGCGACGAGAAGACGTCCGCCATAAACGATCGCAGGCTCGATCGTAAGGGCGTCGGCGATCGTCGCCAATATGCTCGTCGTGCGCATAGCACGAGTGGCTGGACGGAATCGGTAGTCGCAGTCGGCAGAAAATCAGTGGCCATCGTACGGACGGTCACCCTTAGTCGTCGAGGGCGTCTCTTCGGCGTCGTGGGCAAAGCGAGGTGTTGAGTAACTGCCGTCGCAAGACGGTGTGTTGCCGAGCGGAGCTCTGGAGCGCGCGGAGTGCGTGGGGTGCGTGTGCACGGCGATGATGACAAGGGCAACGGACTACGTCCGCACTCCAAAAGTCGATCCATACGACAGGCCAAGAATCGTGTGCGTGGGACACACGATTATACTGAGCCCGCACACGTTGGAAAAAAAAAGAAAAAAAAAAGAATATATATATATATATATATATATATATATATATATATATATATATATATATATATATATATATATATATATATATATATATATATACCTCCGTCGGAGTCGGCCCTCCCCTCCTCCATTGGGATCCACCCCTCCCCCCCCCCCCCCGGCCAGCGCCCAGCCCCCCCGTCCTCCTTCTCCGGAGCCCTTCGCCGGAGACACTGGCCCGGGCAGTGCTCCCCTGTCACGACCCGATACCCAAATTGTTGGGCCGGGCCGAGCCATGTCCAGCCTACGCTTGGTTAAAGCGCAGTAAGCTGTTCTAAGAATAGACAATAAATGATCTAAGCTACTAACAGTTCTAAAATCACATTTAAATGTTCATCACAACACAGCATCTATAAGCGAAGGCAACGTAAGCACAGACTTAATAATACATAACCAAAGTATCTAACTGGAGACAAAGTCCAGTATCCAAAAATAAGAACATACCAAAGTCTCAGTCTCAAAACATATAAAAAATAACTAAACAAGGTTTCCCGCTGGGGCCTCTACTGGAGCAAGGCCAGGTCCTCAATGCAGTACCATAATATGTAACACATAGCGTTTTCTTCTCGAAAAGTATACCTACAACGTTATCCTGTCAGGACGGGAGCAAGTACAACCTCTACAACTAAAGTACTGAACATATAATGAAAGAGATGTACAATAAGAGATATGGTGTGGTAAGTCTATAAAACAAGAAATACTGGAAACATGGCCTCATGGTACAACTGGGATCATAATATCATAGTAACACAGGAATCATGGCATCTATCTCATGCCGTATCACAATCATGTCATATCATAATCTATCATGGCAAGGATACATATGTCATATAGACAGATGTATATATAATGTTTAAAACTGGAGCAGGTACGTGATCGGTCAATAGATGTACAATGTACTGAGGCACAATGTAAATAAAATGTACATACGTACAAGTGATAGGGCGATAGATGTACATACGCACTATATGCCTTGGTATAAAGCCTACGGCAAGGTATGCATATAAAATGCGACCTCGCTCGCTACTATGAGGGGGTCATGATCACGTACTCAACTGTCAGTTTCCCCATACCCTATAGTATAACATGTGAGAGATACGAGAACAGTAAAAACATGTGATAGATACTGGGATCGACATAAACATGACAGGTACTGGGAGCAGTATGAAACATGTGAATACTCCGAGTAGTATAAAGCATAGTGAAACATGTGCTGAGAACCACTAAGAAGCATGTGAAGATATAAGAACTGTCCTAAGCATGGTAGGGACCCAATTAATGTAACATGTGAAGATTTAACTTGCAGTTATTCAGAAAGCAATATTTTAACAAGATTAATACATGTTCTAGCATTAAAAGACAGTAAATGAGTGTGTAGATGTACTTGCCTCGAGCAAAGCAAGAATACTAGTACGAAGATATAGATGTCCGATATCCTGTCAATAATGATATACAACTCAGTTCTAAGCTATGATCAACAATATACTAGTGGTGAGACATGACTCCTAACTGGACACTAACTAAGTGGAGACCTAGAATAAAAGTCCAAAGTAGAGAGCCACTATATTCCAAACTAATTTCCTAGAGTCTTTATACTAGTGTAGGGTGAGGTCCAATACGACTAAAACACAAAACAACACAAAAAGTTGCAAGTCGTAATTATTCAATAATTAAATCAAACGGTACACTAAGTTCCAACAATTTTAGAGATAGACAAAAAGCTTAAATATATATAAAATAAAGTACCAAAATAATTCTTGTTAATTATAGAAATTTATACTAATTTTTCTGGGATTTATAAACCCTCATAAATATTTATTAAAAATCAGCAAACATAAATATACTAAAAATGAGTTCTGTTTTCCTATTTTTATAAAATACCAAAAGCACTTAATAAATGCTAGAAAAATTATGATAAATTAGCTAAATTAACATAATATTTAAATACCATTTTTCCAAGATTTTTATAGCAATTAAAATATATATAAAAATTCAAAACCAGAAAGTAACAATATCTAGAAAAATAATTAATTATAAAATAATGATGATACATAATCAAAATCTACAGATGTTGTCGGATAATAAAATAAATATCACCAACGTGTCCAGAATGGTCAAATCAGCTAGGATAACCTGTCCAAAAGTCCAATTTGGACACAAGGGCAAAAACGGTAGTTTCGGGTCAAAATGATGTCCGCCGTTGGACACACTTTGCACCGAAAAGCGTGTCGGGAAAGAAGTCTATAAAACCTAGCAAATTATATGTCCACGAATCCAGAATGACGATACGAACCCAACGGTATGTCCAAAATGGAATTCCGATGTGCCGATCTCAAAATGATACGTTGACGCGACACTTGGTATCCGATTTGCACGGAAATGCGTGTCGGAGCAAATGTCTTCAAAACTCAGCAAATTATATGTCAACGAGTCCAGAATGACGATACGAACTCAACGGTATATCCGGAATTGGATTCCGATGAGCCGACGTCAAAAAGTCCCGTTGACTCAGAAAGTGGGACCCGCTTTGCACCGAAATGCGTGCCAGGGCCCACGTTCTCCAAATCAAGCAAACTTTATATGAAAACATGCCAGAACGACGCCACGAGACTACTGGTGGTGTCAGAAATTGAATCCGGAGTCCCGGGTTCAAAAATAGAATTTAACAAGTGCAATTTAAAGAATTCGGACGGCCAACTTTGGCGTCGAATTCGACCAACCAAATGTGCTTAAAATGAAACGAAATCTAAAGGAGACAGGAAGATGGTTATACCAGCTGTGCACCGGAACTGACGGTGTGCAAAACGGAGCTGCGACGGCGAAGTTACGAGCTGACGAAGTCGGCTCCACGAAACTGTCCAAAAACAGTTCAATTTAAAACGTCAACTTGGTGGCCAGTTTTGAGGTATCAAACGACGAAATTAACGGGTGAAATTTGACAGGGGTGAAGAGGGATATACCGAGATTGCGACGGAGCAAAGAGTTCGCCGATCCAACGGTCGGATCTCCCAGAAAATCGACGCGAAGTTGCTGCGACGGAGCGCCATTTCAGTCTCGTTCCCGAGCTCGTCACAACGGGACGTCGTGCAAAACGCACGAATCGCCTCGACGGCGCGTCCCAGAGGACGGTGGCCGCCACAGGGAGGTCGCCCAGGGTTCGCCCGGCCAGGGGGGGTGCTCGCCGGCGACGGCGACGGCCGCGGCGGCGCGCGGCTGCCGGTGCGCGCGCGCGGCCGTGCATGCGCGCTGCTGCAGCGCCTTGTGCTGCTGCTGTCGCAGCTGATGCCACCTCGCTGCGGTGGCGCGCCGGCCACGTGGTGGCGCACGGCGGCCAGGCGGCGCGGTGGGCTGCGGTGGTGACGATGGTGGGAGTGGAAGTGATGGTGGTGGTGTTGTGTTGATGAAGATGGTGGTGATGAAGGAGGAAGGAGGAGAGGGTGGTGAAGTTGTCGGGTTAGGGAGGAGGAGATGGAGAGAATGGAGTGATGATGATGATGTAAATGAAGAGGAGGGTGGTGTTGGCTGTAAAAATAGAGGGAGAGAGTGACATATATGTTTAGGTGTGTGTGTGTATATAAGAAGAGAGAGAGAGTTATAATAGATATTATAGAGAGAGGGAAGAGTGGGATTGATGTCGGTCCAAGGGGGGGGGGAGAGTGCTGTGAGGTGGAGGTGAGGGGTGAGGTGGTGATGTGTGAGTAGAGAGAGAGAGAGGGATGAGTATATGTGTGGGAGTATATATATATCATATATAGAAGGAGGAGAGAGAGATATATTATTAGAGAGAGAGGAGAGAGAGAAAGTAGAGAGGGGGGGGTATGAGGTCGGCTGAAATAGGGGGAGAGGGAGTGCTGGTGATGGGGGGGGTGTATGTGTGGGAGTGTTTTCTTTTTAAGGAGGAGAGAGAAAGGAAGATGTTTATATATATATATATATGTATATATATAAATATGTGGGATATTTAAAAGTAGAGAGAGGAAGAGATATTTTTCGAAATAGGAAAAAAAGAGAAATATTGCGTGGTGTATTTGGACAGTCATGAGAGTATAACATGGGGCTTGGGTTCGGGTTCGGTTGAGCCGGGTCGGGTCAAAATCGGACATGGGACAATAATTGAATTAAATAGGGACTTATAATCATAGGTAAATAATTAACATGCGGGGACTCAAATAAATGGGACACAAGTTTCAGACGGGTAGTAGGCTTCATGCGGGCCACGTCCATACTTCGGGTTGACAGGTTGGATCGATGTCGGGTCCCGAAATTAAATTGGAAAATAAATCAGGTTTTACGGTCGAAAATAAATCGGCCTAAATTGACCCGGAAGTTGTGCGAAGAAAATGGAGCACAAAATGGAGTGTCTGAGTGGGACACGAAGGTCATGGGTGGAGAGCGTCTCGAGTAGATCATTCATGAGAAGTTGGTTTCGAGAAAATGGCTGATCTGGTGCTCCTAAATTAAAAGCAACGGCAACGTGCAAACGATGATCAAAAATAAAAGTGGGAATAATATTCAACGATTAATTGGTCTAAGTTGATCCGAAGTTGCGCGATACAAAAAGAGCACAAGGGAACAAGTTCAAGTGGGACACGATATATCAAAACGAAGATAATCTTGTTTACTTCAAAACTCGTGAAGAGAGTTTCCAAGGATTGGCATCCCTGACGCTCCAGAAGTCAAAGACATGGAAAGGCACATTAATGATCTAAACAATTAAATAATAATATATTTATTGAAAACAATTCATTCAGAAAAATAAAAAAAAATAAACCCTGAAATTCAGGGGGCTTACATCCTACCCACCTTACAAAAATTTCGTCCTCGAAATTAAAAATCATCCAACCGGTCAAACTATAATATGTAGCTACTCTGGCTACGATTCTCAATTTGCTACCCTTGTAATCATCTCTTCTGTTTCTCCTACAATCTTTTTGGCTCAGGCTCAATCAAAGTCCTTCTATCATAAACTACGCCATACATCCTTTTGAATCTTCCCTACTAACATGAAAACATTTATGTATACCCTAAACTATAGGTCATTCTCTGGGTATGTTTATAAACCTATAATGCTTAATCATCAACCATATTTTCAACCTCAATTGTAAATTCTGGATTTCCTTATCATATTCTAAGTATCCTTATTTCATCAATCCATAGTTCCTTGGCATCATTTATCGTCAATCCTTTCCTACAGTTTCTCTTTGAAATTATACGTTCAATTCTTATCCTTGGCGTAGAGCCTTTTTCTTTTTACTCAATAAGTCCTCCGAATACAAATCCTCGATTTCAAACTCCCGATTTATTAATTACCAATGTACATATGTCTTTGTCTCGTTCTGATATCTTCCCGATCTCGTTCGCAATACGATAACTCATTCTAATTTATTCCATATCAATCCACGTATCGATCTACCCTCTAATCACATGTAATTAGCTATAGATAACCCATAATCACTTGGTTATCAAAGTCATTTAATGCTCAATCCTCAAATTCTAAGCACAAGATTCTAATCCTCAATCCATAGTCACAACAATATAATATCTCATTTCTCCATCTTAGATACCCTATCATCAAGTCATACTATCAATACAATCGTTCTTAATGGTTTCCAAGTCTACTACAGTCAGTCACCCATACTCGTCCTATAAACTTAATCTAACCAATCCCTAGAAAAAGTACTTATCACAATCACACAATATATGTATACTTATACTACAGGATCAGTTAACAAGGTTCGGCTATTTCGGTCGTCTATCAAGTAGAAGGTAACAAGGCCTAAGACTGGGTCAAGCAATCCATAACAGTGTCCAAACAAGTTAAAGGGTCAAACAAGACGTAAAAGTTTATTGGAATATCTCCAAGAATGGTACGAAGATAACGAGAGGCATAACGAGAAGAATTATCCAAGAGGTTAACGAAGAAGAGTTTAGTTAAGTCATAGGGAAGATGGAACACAAAGATAATTATGTCCAAAAAGATAACATGAAAATAATCATGTTGGAGAGTCCTAGAGAGCCTATAAAATCCTAGTTGTAGATGTAGATAGGACGGAGTTAATCAAGACGGAGAAAAAAAATGATAATAATAAGAATTTATTCTTGCTCAATCGATCATAACGACGTGAACCAAGCTGAGATATAATCTGATAACCATATACGTCTTCCTGAAATCATGTTGCCAGAATTTTCGCCACACCAGTAAGCCTAGATGCAATAAACGATAGAGTCAGAACTAAGGTATACACCCTATAGTCATATCATCTAGATTCCTTACCACGCCAACCGGTATAGCTGCAAGAAAATCTAAATTCTATGAATAGGATAATATATCCGAAATCAGGCTCTATGTTTTTGTCATACCAGCTAATATGGCTGCGATAAATTCTAAACTCCATAAATAAAGCAGACGTTTACCTTATCAGGATATATCATAATTTAATCCACAAAATTTATCACGATGCAAGATCAAAGTTAACAACAAAACCAGAAATTAAATTCAACAACGAATTTAAAGAAGAGCAAATGGAAATAAGTGGAAACTGATTTCTAGATAAGATTAGAGTGAGATTAGAGTGAGATCCTCAGGGGTCATCCCAAAGGTACAACTTGGTCTAAATTGACCCACTGAAATACAAACAAAAGGCTAATTATAGCTAACGGTCCTATGCTGTGATGAGTTCTCCTATGTTGTAATCCTAGAAATCCTCTAGGTGTTCTAAATGTTATTCCTAGTGTTAACAAGTTGTCCTAGATCCTAACTGCAGGCATGCTTGGTACAATAACGTAACCAAACAACTTAAGTCGAGACCTGCATGGGCCACCAAAAAAAATATGTCACGACCCGATACCCAAATTGTTGGGCCGGGCCGAGCCATGTCCAGCCTACGCTTGGTTAAAGCGCAGTAAGCTGTTCTAAGAATAGACAATAAATGATCTAAGCTACTAACAGTTCTAAAATCACATTTAAATGTTCATCACAACACAGCATCTATAAGCGAAGGCAACGTAAGCACAGACTTAATAATACATAACCAAAGTATCTAACTGGAGACAAAGTCCAGTATCCAAAAATAAGAACATACCAAAGTCTCAGTCTCAAAACATATAAAAAATAACTAAACAAGGTTTTCCGCTGGGGCCTCTACTGGAGCAAGGCCAGGTCCTCAATGCAGTACCATAATATGTAACACATAGCGTTTTCTTCTCGAAAAGTATACCTACAACGTTATCCTGTCAGGACGGGAGCAAGTACAACCTCTACAACTAAAGTACTGAACATATAATGAAAGAGATGTACAATAAGAGATATGGTGTGGTAAGTCTATAAAACAAGAAATACTGGAAACATGGCCTCATGGTACAACTGGGATCATAATATCATAGTAACACAGGAATCATGGCATCTATCTCATGCCGTATCACAATCATGTCATATCATAATCTATCATGGCAAGGATACATATGTCATATAGACAGATGTATATATAATGTTTAAAACTGGAGCAGGTACGTGATCGGTCAATAGATGTACAATGTACTGAGGCACAATGTAAATAAAATGTACATACGTACAAGTGATAGGGCGATAGATGTACATACGCACAAATATGCCTTGGTATAAAGCCTACGGCAAGGTATGCATATAAAATGCGACCTCGCTCGCTACTATGAGGGGGTCATGATCACGTACTCAACTGTCAGTTTCCCCATACCCTATAGTATAACATGTGAGAGATACGAGAACAGTAAAAACATGTGATAGATACTGGGATCGGCATAAACATGACAGGTACTGGGAGCAGTATGAAACATGTGAATACTCCGAGTAGTATAAAGCATAGTGAAACATGTGCTGAGAACCACTAAGAAGCATGTGAAGATATAAGAACTGTCCTAAGCATGGTAGGGACCCAATTAATGTAACATGTGAAGATTTAACTTGCAGTTATTCAGAAAGCAATATTTTAACAAGATTAATACATGTTCTAGCATTAAAAGACAGTAAATGAGTGTGTAGATGTACTTGCCTCGAGCAAAGCAAGAATACTAGTACGAAGATATAGATGTCCGATATCCTGTCAATAATGATATACAACTCAGTTCTAAGCTATGATCAACAATATACTAGTGGTGAGACATGACTCCTAACTGGACACTAACTAAGTGGAGACCTAGAATAAAAGTCCAAAGTAGAGAGCCACTATATTCCAAACTAATTTCCTAGAGTCTTTATACTAGTGTAGGGTGAGGTCCAATACGACTAAAACACAAAACAACACAAAAAGTTGCAAGTCGTAATTATTCAATAATTAAATCAAACGGTACACTAAGTTCCAACAATTTTAGAGATAGACAAAAAGCTTAAATATATATAAAATAAAGTACCAAAATAATTCTTGTTAATTATAGAAATTTATACTAATTTTTCTGGGATTTATAAACCCTCATAAATATTTATTAAAAATCAGCAAACATAAATATACTAAAAATGAGTTCTGTTTTCCTATTTTTATAAAATACCAAAAGCACTTAATAAATGCTAGAAAAATTATGATAAATTAGCTAAATTAACATAATATTTAAATACCATTTTTCCAAGATTTTTATAGCAATTAAAATATATATAAAAATTCAAAACCAGAAAGTAACAATATCTAGAAAAATAATTAATTATAAAATAATGATGATACATAATCAAAATCTACAGATGTTGTCGGATAATAAAATAAATATCACCAACGTGTCCAGAATGGTCAAATCAGCTAGGATAACCTGTCTAAAAGTCCAATTTGGACACAAGGGCAAAAACGGTAGTTTCGGGTCAAAATGATGTCCGCCGTTGGACACACTTTGCACCGAAAAGCGTGTCGGGAAAGAAGTCTATAAAACCTAGCAAATTATATGTCCACGAATCCAGAATGACGATACGAACCCAACGGTATGTCCAAAATGGAATTCCGATGTGCCGATCTCAAAATGATACGTTGACGCGACACTTGGTATCCGATTTGCACGGAAATGCGTGTCGGAGCAAATGTCTTCAAAACTCAGCAAATTATATGTCAACGAGTCCAGAATGACGATACGAACTCAACGGTATATCCGGAATTGGATTCCGATGAGCCGACGTCAAAAAGTCCCGTTGACTCAGAAAGTGGGACCCGCTTTGCACCGAAATGCGTGCCAGGGCCCACGTTCTCCAAATCAAGCAAACTTTATATGAAAACATGCCAGAACGACGCCACGAGACTACTGGTGGTGTCAGAAATTGAATCCGGAGTCCCGGGTTCAAAAATGGAATTTAACAAGTGCAATTTAAAGAATTCGGACGGCCAACTTTGGCGTCGAATTCGACCAACCAAATGTGCTTAAAATGAAACGAAATCTAAAGGAGACAGGAAGATGGTTATACCAGCTGTGCACCGGAACTGACGGTGCGCAAAACGGAGCTGCGACGGCGAAGTTACGAGCTGACGAAGTCGGCTCCACGAAACTGTCCAAAAACAGTTCAATTTAAAACGTCAACTTGGTGGCCAGTTTTGAGGTATCAAACGACGAAATTAACGGGTGAAATTTGACAGGGGTGAAGAGGGATATACCGAGATTGCGACGGAGCAAAGAGTTCGCCGATCCAACGGTCGGATCTCCCAGAAAATCGACGCGAAGTTGCTGCGACGGAGCGCCATTTCAGTCTCGTTCCCGAGCTCGTCACGACGGGACGTCGTGCAAAACGCACGAATCGCCTCGACGGCGCGTCCCAGAGGACGGTGGCCGCCACAGGGAGGTCGCCCAGGGTTCGCCCGGCCAGGGGGGGTGCTCGCCGGCGACGGCGACGGCCGCGGCGGCGCGCGGCTGCCGGTGCGCGCGCGCGGCCGTGCATGCGCGCTGCTGCAGCGCCTTGTGCTGCTGCTGTCGCAGCTGATGCCACCTCGCTGCGGTGGCGCGCCGGCCACGTGGTGGCGCACGGCGGCCAGGCGGCGCGGTGGGCTGCGGTGGTGACGATGGTGGGAGTGGAAGTGATGGTGGTGGTGTTGTGTTGATGAAGATGGTGGTGATGAAGGAGGAAGGAGGAGAGGGTGGTGAAGTTGTCGGGTTAGGGAGGAGGAGATGGAGAGAATGGAGTGATGATGATGATGTAAATGAAGAGGAGGGTGGTGTTGGCTGTAAAAATAGAGGGAGAGAGTGACATATATGTTTAGGTGTGTGTGTGTATATAAGAAGAGAGAGAGAGTTATAATAGATATTATAGAGAGAGGGAAGAGTGGGATTGATGTCGGTCCAAGGGGGGGGGAGAGTGCTGTGAGGTGGAGGTGAGGGGTGAGGTGGTGATGTGTGAGTAGAGAGAGAGAGAGGGATGAGTATATGTGTGGGAGTATATATATCATATATAGAAGGAGGAGAGAGAGATATATTATTAGAGAGAGAGGAGAGAGAGAAAGTAGAGAGGGGGGGGGTATGAGGTCGGCTGAAATAGGGGGAGAGGGAGTGCTGGTGATGGGGGGGGTGTATGTGTGGGAGTGTTTTCTTTTTAAGGAGGAGAGAGAAAGGAAGATGTTTATATATATATATATATGTATATATATAAATATGTGGGATATTTAAAAGTAGAGAGAGGAAGAGATATTTTTCGAAATAGGAAAAAAAGAGAAATATTGCGTGGTGTATTTGGACAGTCATGAGAGTATAACATGGGGCTTGGGTTCGGGTTCGGTTGAGCCGGGTCGGGTCAAAATCGGACATGGGACAATAATTGAATTAAATAGGGACTTATAATCATAGGTAAATAATTAACATGCGGGGACTCAAATAAATGGGACACAAGTTTCAGACGGGTAGTAGGCTTCATGCGGGCCACGTCCATACTTCGGGTTGACAGGTTGGATCGATGTCGGGTCCCGAAATTAAATTGGAAAATAAATCAGGTTTTACGGTCGAAAATAAATCGGCCTAAATTGACCCGGAAGTTGTGCGAAGAAAATGGAGCACAAAATGGAGTGTCTGAGTGGGACACGAAGGTCATGGGTGGAGAGCGTCTCGAGTAGATCATTCATGAGAAGTTGGTTTCGAGAAAATGGCTGATCTGGTGCTCCTAAATTAAAAGCAACGGCAACGTGCAAACGATGATCAAAAATAAAAGTGGGAATAATATTCAACGATTAATTGGTCTAAGTTGATCCGAAGTTGCGCGATACAAAAAGAGCACAAGGGAACAAGTTCAAGTGGGACACGATATATCAAAACGAAGATAATCTTGTTTACTTCAAAACTCGTGAAGAGAGTTTCCAAGGATTGGCATCCCTGACGCTCCAGAAGTCAAAGACATGGAAAGGCACATTAATGATCTAAACAATTAAATAATAATATATTTATTGAAAATAATTCATTCAGAAAAATAAAAAAAAATAAACCCTGAAATTCAGGGGGCTTACATCCCCCCTAGCCCCCCCTCCGGGCCAGCCCCTCCCCTCCGGGTTGGCCATCCCCGCCGGCGCCCCTCCTCCGGCTTGCCCGTCGGAGCCCAGTCCCTTCTCGGCGAGCCCTCGTCCTCTACGTATCCCTCCCACTACCGGCGCCGGACCGCCTCCTTGGCCGCGAGCTCCGCGCGGGGGGACAGGGGCCCCCCCTCCCCGCTGGGATGCCCTCCGCCCCTCCTCCAGCCGAATGGCCTCTCGCCGGAGCTCCTGGCACGACGCCCCTCCTCGGGTCACGCGCCCACCTCGGGCCGCGCGCCTACCTCGCGCAGAGCGCCCCTAGGGCAGTGTGCCCCTTGGACAGCGCATCTGACCCCCCCGGGGACCAACTCCACCGCTTTTCGCGGTCTTTCTAATTTTGTAATTCGAATTTTTTCGAATTCTAGTTTGTTTGAAAAAAAAATAGAATTTTGGTTGTGACGCGTCGCGTCAGGTTTTCTATCTAGGGTTTCCCCCGCACCTTGTAGGAACTTGGGCTATCTTCCGGTTCCAATCTATTTTCTTATATTTCAATGAAGGCTTCAACCATTGTTTATATATATATATATATATATATATATATATATATATATATATATATATATATATATATATATATATATATATATATATATATATATAGCGGATCAAAAGCCCCCCTTAGAAAGCCCCCCAAAAACCCCCCTCACTCTAATCTGTAATTTAATATTAATATTAATGTTAATATTAATGTTAATGTTAATATTAATGTTAATATTAACATTAAATACTAAAATTAACATTAAACTTAACATTAAAATTAATATTAATATTAAAATTAACATTAACATTAATATTAACATTAACATTAATATTAAAAAAAAATTAAAAAAATTAATATTAACATTAACATTAATATTAACATTAATATTAACATTAACATTAATATTAACATTAATATTAACATTAATATTACGAATTAGAGTGAGGGGGGTTTTTGGGGGGCTTTCTAAGGGGGGCTTTTGATCCGCTCCCTATATATATATATATACTAAAAGATTTATATACCAATCTTTAATCTAGTTAATTAAAATAAGAGTCACATGATTAACTTAATTTATAAAAAATAATAAAGAAGAAATATGAATTTTTTGAAGTGCGCCTGAATTTGGTGCTCAGGACGTGGAGTGTGCTGGACCCGCTTTGACAGGCTGTCATCAATTAAACGTGGATAGCCGTCAGCATTAAATGAAAATAGTCGTCATCATTAATGATAATGACTCCTCATTTTTTGAAAGAGATCTGAAATGATTTTATGCCACCACTGTAGCATTTCGAAACGTCTCCTCAGACCCCCGATACGTCTCAATTTCGTCGTGCACACATAGCAAAATCGAGTTTCGTCGAATCCTACATGTCCGCGAAGTCGATACACACATTTCGATCCTTTCGGTTCACGACCATGTCGTTACGGTTTGTCGGGGCACACGCTGTATCGATAAGAATTTCTAATTTTTTTAAATGTTTTAAACACTATTTTTTCCAAGTTTGGGAAACAAATTTCCTAGCATATATTCGATGAAAACAGAAACTATGAAATGAGTTTCGAAGGTGTATATGTTGTCTAAAAGATTGCTCAACCACAATTTTTAAACACGCGACATGTTGACCGCAAAGCGGCGTCGAACAAAGGTATTTAGATTCATGAATCTGTCATTGAAACCATTGTTTTTCCCAAACTTTTGGGATTTTCACAGGATGCATAGGTCAAACTAAACTATACTTTTTTATTGGATTTGGTAGAGGGTCGACTAGTCTCTCCGTCAAAATTTGTGGAGAAAGGAATCTAGGTTCAAAGACATACCTTGCTGAAACAAATACTGCCATTAGTGTTGTTGCCTGCGGCCTGGTGAGGCGACTGCTGCTGTGTTCGATGGGCAGCGGCACCATGCAAAGTTCTTCGGTGGTCCCCGAAGCATGTGCAGGGCAGGGGGCTAGGTGATAGGTAACGTTTTTCGGAGAGTATTACTCCAAAAATTCGAATAGGTGCTGAATATAAACCCATTTAAATAAATATTTGGTTTAAATCTGGATAGTAATCTAGCGCAAAAGATTGCATTAAATCTGGATTTGAATCGAAGGTGATTTTTTTTTTTTTTGGTTTCGAAATTTCTCCCAGGGAATTCTGTCCCCTGCGCGTACGCGAGCGAAGTAGAATTCTCTGACTCGCGAGATTTTGTGAGAAATTGGAATAAACCCCCTTTATATATATACTAGTCATAACCCGTGTCCATAGGGCATGGTTCATTTAAGGTATTCCCCCTCAAAATCTTGGACCCCCAATTTTAAACGAACAATAATAATTATGAGGCCCCCATCAAAATATTAAATCCCAACCACTGCTGGATGTGAATTTTCTTTGGATTCCCCATAAAATCCCACTCTCAATAATGCTCATCCACAACCATTATGAGTGCAAACCCCACTCTTTGGATTCCCCATAAAATCCCACTCTCAATAATGCTCATTCCCCATAAAATCCCACTCTCAATAATGCTCATCCACAACCATTATGAGTGCCAACCCCACTCTTTGGATTTCCCATAAAACCCCACAACCGTTGATTCACCAAGATTAAATCCCAACCACTCTTTATCTTGGCACAGTCAGCCCTAGGATTCAAAAATCTTTGTGTTTTGTATAATATATATATATATATATATATATATATATATATATATATATATATATATATATATATATATATATATATATATATATATGCCATAAAATTCCACATAAAATTCTAAAACTCTAAGAACTTAATAATAACCTTATATAGTATTTTTAAGGAAAATATTTGAATGCAATATACTAAAAAAAAATATTGCTAGATTTTTTTATTTATAAGAATTATCTAACTATTTACTAAACTTATTAAAATAAATACGACAAATGACATAAATTTTAAAAAGAAAATTAATAATAATACTTTTTGAAATATATAGTACATAAACTGGTATAATTTATCTATGCATGCATATAATGTAGCATTTAACTTGCTACCAAACAATAAGAAAATCAAGCAAAAATAAAAATAAAAAGACCAATAACTTAAAATATACAATAAAATATATTAAATAAAATTAATAAAAATATCTAAATTTTAGGGGACAATAAACAAAGAAATGATTTGGTAGGAGTAGCATGGACGATCCGAGAGCAATCATCTTCGAAGGAATAGGGAAGATCACGGCCTTGACTATAACACCTACAAAAAGTCAAGAACACACATCTGGAGAAATCACCAGGTCCTCAGGGGGATGTAACAAGATACAGGAAGAACATAACATATATTCAATATAAACTGCTCAATAATAAGTAAATCAGATCATAACATGGTCCAATACTCCACCTTTGAATTAGCGTACCATCCCCAACCAAACAAGGACAGGAGATGGCACCCTTGTCATGCCCTGCTCCCGAATAATCGGGTACATGCCAATGCATGCCCGGCCTACACTGTCGTTGACAGGGTAGTGAGCCGTCTAGTTATCAATAACAAGAATAATCTCATTACAGCATCTATACTCGGAATCTACACTAGTCATCACAGATCACTATACAATTATTACAAGCTTATACATGAATGACTGGGTACAAAGTCGGTAAAAGATAAATGCTACAACAACAACAATATATAATCAAATACACTCAATCAATCCCTATATATGAAACTAGCTATCTCAATATCAAGTGAGCTCCAATGCCAGCCATGACAATCTAAAGATCTATCTCACCTGTAATCAACGATCCAGTCAGAAAAAAAGCAAAGCACAATGTAACTCAATATAACTCATCATAAAGATCAATGGAACAATATAGCAAATAGAACTGAAAGACAGAGAAGCAATATGAATATAAAGTATGCACTAGCTATGTGTACATGTGCAGTTGGACGTTGTCAACATGTGGGGACTAATATGTAATCAGGCATATAGAATATGCTATCAGTCAATCAATAATCAGGCATGTCTGACGACAATGCTATCAGTCACGCAATAATCAGGCATGTCTGACGATAATGCTATCAGTCACGCACGAAATGGACATCAGGCATACAGTGTATGCTATCAGGCAATATTTGTCCAATATTAGTCAATCACATGTCTTAGAACGTCCCCCACCCGACACGAGAAACAATGTAATCAATCAGAAACAAGTGCAATAATGAAACAAGACAATGTGTGTTCAATGCATGCAATGATGGTAATACTGAGTACATGTACTTGCCTCTTTTCTGGGGTTTTGTCAAGTCTTCTAGATCACCTAGAAATAGAAAATAATAGATTTTAAACAATATTCTAAAGGACTTCTTAATCAAAATTTCTAAAGCCATCACTGTTATCCAACAACTAAATCTTTAAGGCACTATTTCTTTCTTATCACAAACTTCCTACCATATTTCCTAATTTATTCCCTCACAAGTCCAACCCATATTCTGAATCAAGCCCATAGTAGTTTAGTGAGTCAGATCCATCTCCTGTAATCAATTGATTCAGTCTAAAAACTGAATATAACCCACCCATAGCCTACCTGGTCTATAAAATAGGTTCTACTTAACTTATTACTCAGCAACCCTATCATAACCTGTTTAGGCCTATCACCATAAATCCAATACTACAAAATTGAACCCATTTGACTCAGAGTATGAAATTTATAAGGTTCCAAGTTTAGAGTCCAAACTGATACTCAAATTGTCATTCTATTATTAATAGTTCTGAACATTCAAAAATCTATCCCTAAGACACCAACGGCTAGTCTACAGTGCCCATTCATTCAAAATTCACATAGCTGTTTGCAATGGTAAGGAAGACATCAAACCCACCTAACTCATGCTTCATCACCCAAGCTCAGAATCGACCGCTACATAGCATATAACACTGGCACTATCTCTCCATTCTATAATGGACACAACACAACCCATAACAAAAAAAAGATCATAGAGGTGAAAATATACCTGTCCAAGAACGTATTCAACCATGTTTTCAGGGCTTGATACAGCATTTCTTGCGTCTGATACCCCAGATCCGTGTCCAAAGCCAACAAGAAAATGACTTGGTCATTACGTCGAGCATATCATAGGCAAGAATAAATAACAGGTTTAAATACCTCTGCCTAAAAATTTAGTCATAAAAAAACAGAATTCAAGAAGAATAATCCTCACTCGACCAACACTACTAAAATACCCCACTTTACCGACGGAAGTTTAGCGACGGACGGATTCCGTCGCTAATAGCGACCAATTTCCGACATCTTAGCGACGGAGTAGCGACAGACAACATAACATAATTTTTTCCAATTTTAAATGTAAAAATTTGTCGGGTTTTCGTCGCTAAGTCGACGAACGTTAGCGACGGATTCTTTTTCGTCGCTTATTCGTCGCAAATGTTGGCGGCAAAATCTTTAAAACATTGGCGGGAACTTTAGCGACTAACTGGCGACGGATATATCCGTCGAAAAAAACCTTTTAATTGGCGACGGTTTTAGCGACTAATTTATTCCGTCGCTAGGTTCTGTGCCCTAACTTAAATTGAACCGACGGGGGGGAATTTTTCATTCCCCCCAAAACTCTCTCTCTCTCTCGCGGCTCTCTCTCTCTCGCGCGCGGCTCTCTCTCTCTCTCTCTCGCGGCTCTCTCTCTCGCGGCTCTCTCTCTCTCTCTACCAGGTATCTCTCTCTCTCTCTCTCTCTCTCTCTCTCTCTCTTTCTCTAATTTTGGGTTTTGGGGCCGGGGGAGGAGTGGGGGGGGGGGTCGGCTTCCCGGGGGGTGGAGAGGGCGGGGGGGGGGGTGGTGAATGGGGTCAGGGGGTCGGGGGGGTGTGGAGAATGGGGGCAGGGGGTGGGGGGGGTGGGGAATGAGGGTCAGGGGGTTGGGGGGGTGGGGAATGGGGGCAGGGGGTCGGGGGGTGGGGGGTGGAGAGGGCAGGGGGGTCGGGGGGGTGTTGAATGGGGGCAGGGGGGTCGGGGGGGTGGGTCGGGAATGGGGGCAGGGGGGTCGGGGGCGGGGGGTGGGGGGTGGAGAGGGCAGGGGGGTCGGGGGTCCCGTGGGACACCTATTGGACATGACACCGACACTCCAGAATACGTTAAGACACGACATGTATTGAATACAATATGGTTACTCGAAAATACATTAAGACACCCAAAATTGGTGCCGAATCGTCGCAGTGTCCCCCTATTATGTCGTGTCGTATTTGTGTCCGTACAACAGTGTGCTTCTAGTAAGATATTCCAGGATAGGTATGGGTTATCTTGGACTTCTTTGATCTGGGTAGTTATTTGTTGAGTATGATGAGTTATTTATGTGTCATCTCTTCCATCATGGGTATGATCTTGTTCTTTATTTGGGTATTCTTTCATCATGTTTGAATAGATGGTGTACATGATGTCAAGTATGAAGGATTTGTAGTAAGTAGATTTTGTCATTCTTCAATGTGAGGTTGGTCTTGTTGAGAATAACTTAATAATTATTTGTTTTCCAATACCAAAAAAATCCG
The DNA here is from genome assembly GCA_029216955.1 of Iris pallida. Taxonomy (NCBI): domain Eukaryota; kingdom Viridiplantae; phylum Streptophyta; class Magnoliopsida; order Asparagales; family Iridaceae; genus Iris; species Iris pallida. The sequence goes on along the minus strand of JANAVB010027397.1, from coordinate 18,317,337 downwards.
ATACTTCGATCCGATACCGCCGATACTACCGATATCGCCGATACCAATACTAGATTGCTTAGACTTATATTGCAAGGTAACTAGATACAAGTTATGATACAATGTAAATGCAAGTATACATGTTAGCTAGATAGCTTAGACTTATATTGCAATCTCCTATTCACACGAGTATTGATATCGCCGATGCCAATACTCGTAGGAATATATAGTCCGATACCGATTCCGATACCGATACTTTGAACCTTGATTTAAATACATGTTAGTATAGTGTCTTCACATATATGTTAAGAGTATATACATGATTAGCAAGGTAACTAGATACAAGTTATGATACAATGTAAATGCAAGTATACATGTTAGCTAGATAGCTTAGACTTATATTGCAATCTCCTATTCACACGAGTATTGATATCGCCGATACCAATACTCGTAGGAATAGTCCGATACCGATATACATTGTAGAGCTCTGTTTTGCTATTCTGGACATGTTGTGACCTGTGCTGTTCTAAATAGGAGCCAGACACACTCCTGAGACGGGGGAGTATGTATAGTGATGTGGATTCTTACTAACTTATCATGTGAACCCATTTATGGGCCCTTCATTGAACCTTCTCATGTGCAACTTTCAGTCCATTCACAGTTCCCTATATTGTACTCTACATCACCTAGTTCACTTATATCTAACATCCTAACCCTAATCCAAATTTATGAGTATCGGTATCGGGCTATTCTTATGTTTAGTTTGTCTTACGATACAGATTTTTACATCCAAATTGAGGATGAGTCGTTATTTTGTTGATCGTACATGGATGTACAAACGGCAACACGAGAGTAGAATTGGTGTGAGTGACGATTTTCAGGCAGGCGTGGAAGTATTTCTTAATTATGCAATGAGCAAAGCTCAGTACATGGACGGTAACAAAATTAAGTGTCCATGTGTTAAATGTCACAATAGACGTTACGAAGAAGTGGTGACTGTGAGAGATCATTTGACCCGTAAGGGTTTCGTACGTAATTACGGCCTGTGGTCATCGCAAGGTGAACTATATTCGGAAAGACAGGCTGCGAAAGCTGCTACTTATGCTTTTGATGATAATGCTGCAACGGATGTCATCGAAGCGCTTGCAGAGGATGTATATGTCTCTAAATACAGCAGAACACATGACGTGGCACAGCGAAGAACGCATAAAGGACGAAGGAGAATTGTCACATCCTTCGGATGGAGAGGCGTGGAAACATTTTGATTTGTGTCATCCAGATTTTGCTGCAGAGCCTAGAAATGTACGCCTGGCGCTATGTGCTGATGGCTTCGCCCCTTTTGGACAGTCGGGATCTCAGTACTCATGCTGGCCGGTCATTCTTACCCCTTACAATCTGCCACCATGGATGTGTATGAAGACTCCTTATATGTTTCTGACAGCTATCATACCCGGTCCTAAAAATCCGACGAAGAACATCGATATATATTTACAGCCGTTGGTGGATGAGCTGAAACAGCTGTGGGAGATCGGCGTCACGACCTATGATATTTCTAGGAAACAGAAATTTCAGATGAGAGCTTCACTCATGTGGACAATCAATGATTTTCCAGCATACGGTATGCTGTCGGGATGGAGTACGCACGGCAACATGTCTTGTCCGATATGCATGGAAAATAGTAAGGCGTTCCGCCTTAGGCATGGAGGAAAAACTTCTTTCTTTGACTGTCACCGTCAATTTCTGCCCGCGACCCATCCTTGGAGAAAGAATAAGGACGCGTTCAGATATGGAAAACAAGAATTTTCTCAACCTCCTGCCAGATTTTCGGGATACGATATTTGGGAAGCTGTAAAGGAATTGCCCACCGCAATGGAAGATCCATCGAACCATCGTGTCGAGGGGTTCGGACAAAGCCATAACTGGACCAAACGGAGTATCTTCTGGGACTTGCCTTATTGGAAAGATAATCTTATAAGGCATAATCTTGATGTCATGCATATCGAAAAGAACGTGTTCGATAATATCTTCAATACCGTCATGGATATTAAAGGAAAGACGAAGGACAATCCAAAAGCAAGACAAGACATAGCCGAGATATGCAAGCGTCCTCATCTGAACTTGATACAAAGGGGTGCTGGTGGACAATTAAGTAAGCCTATAGCGCCATACACATTGAGCAAGGAAGATAGATTAATAATCTGCAAGTGGATATCTAATTTAAGATTTCCCGACGGCTATGTTTCGAATTTGTCTAGATGCGTTGATCTCAATGAACGCAAGCTAACGGGAATGAAGAGTCACGACTGCCACGTGTTTATGGAAAGATTACTGCCCATTGCTTTGAGAGAGTTGTTGCCTTCTGCTGTATGGGTTCCGTTGGCCGAGCTGTCTACATTCTTCAGGGATATCTGTTCAACTAAGCTGACGGTGCAACATATGGTACAACTTGAGGAGAAGATTGTCTTAACAATCTGCAAGTTAGAGAAAATATTTCCACCGGGCTTTTTTCGACAGCATGGAGCATCTACCGATTCATCTAGCATACGAAGCCCGTGTCGGTGCATCTGTTCATTATCGATGGATGTACCCCTTTGAAAGGTAAATAAAAATCGATATAATTTAAGTGAAATTTAAGTAGATTTTACAATTCATTGTTAATTCTCAAGATAATTTGTCTCTTTAGGTACCTACACCATCTAAAGAAGAAAGTTGGCAACAAGGCTCATATAGAGGCTTCGATATGCGAATCATATCTTATCGAGGAGGTGTCAAATTTCTGCTCTATTTATTTCGATACTCATGTTGAGACAAATCGAAATAGACCTCAAAGGAATGAAGAAGACGTTGAGGATGGAGGTATATTCAATTTAAGGGGCAAGCCTATTGGGGCTAGTAAGAAACGGTGGTTGACCGACGATGAGTATGATACCGCTCACCGATATGTCTTGTTAAATTGTGACATACAAGAAGTGAGAGATTTGGAGAAGTAAGTGACTACGCCTCGTTATAATCTCTAATTTGGTGAATTAAGTGACTACACTTATTTTTATTCTCTCTAACAGTGTATTTAGAGGTGAAGTCAAAATGAGGACACCATATATTACAGATGAGGGACTTCAAAGAGAGGTTGATTGTACCTTTCCGTCCTGGTTTCGTAAATACGTAAGTAACTGAGATAATATGTTATGCGGCTACCATTAAAATATATGCAGCTAAAATATTTAAATTATCAACACATGTTTACAGGTTTTATTGCCTGAAACAACACTCATAAATGAGAGCATTCGTTATTTGGCATTGGGACCGAAGAAGCATGCAAAGACTTTGTCAGGCTATGTCGTTAATGGCTTCAAGTTTAAGTCAACTCAGCATGCTATAAATGCCGAATTTCTCAATGACGGCTTCGATACCAAGAATTCTGGTGTTTGCATAAGAGGCACCATCTATGACGACGAGCCGGACTTTGACTATTATGGAGTGCTTCGGGAGATTGTAGATTTACAATATAGTGCCCCATATGATATGCATATTGTGATGTTCAAATGTGAGTGGTTCGATACGAGACCAAATATCGGTTGGAGAATCGATAAACAATTTGGATTCGTCGATATAAATCATCGCAGGAGGTATAGAGGGTCCGACACGTTTGCGATAGCAAGTCAGGCTGTTCAAGTCTACTATACAAGCTACCCAAGGCGTCGTAGAGATCGATTTGACTGGTGGGCAGTATGCAAGATTAAATCTAGAAATACATTCAACGTTGGAGACCCAGCATACCAAGAGGACCAGATCGAGAAGCCCCAATACATGGGACAACAGTCGGATACCATGGACGTGGAAGATGTCGATATACCTCATGCTGAGGAAAATAGAGGGGAGGAAGAGGTTGATATACAAGACTTAGCTGTCAACCAGGGGAGAAAGAGGCGTCTTGTCCCAAGTATTGAGCCTGAAGAAGAAGTAGAAGAAGAAGAAGAAGAAGAAGAAGAAGAGGATGAGGATGATGATACAGATGAAGTCGACGATGAGGATGATGATATAGATGAAGTCGACGATGAGAATGAGGATGAGAACGATGACGATGACGATGAGGACGAGGACGATAATGATGATTAGATTAAATATCGGTATATATTAGAAGCACTTACAACTTAGTGAATTCAGTTTAGACGGACACATTCTTATTTCAGTTTATGTTTTTGTCGTTCGATCATCTACTTATTGTATGATTTTCTTTTTACAGATGGCACTCTTAGTTCTCATTGTCTTGACGGCACTCGCCGCCCTGCTGCTGGTATATATATTTTAGTTCAGTTTTATATTCATTTATACTTCTATATTGTTAATTATATTTATGTGTTCTATTTACAAGTCATGGTCACTACCACTCGTGCTGCTGGTAGTGGCCGTGGACGTGATGGTAGTGGTGCTGGTGGTGGCGGTACTGGCCGTGGTGGGCGTGGTGGTAGCGGCACTGGCCGTGGACGTGATGGTAGCGGTCGTGGTGGTAGCGGCACTGGCCGTGGACGTGATGGTAGCGGTCGTGGTGGTAGCGGTCGTGGTCGCCTTCCACATTCCCCGGATATAGAGTCCTCCGATCCCGACCTGGAGAGCCCGGCCACAGACTCTTCCCGCCGTCGATCTGCCGAGGCGCTACCTTCATCTTCATCGAGGCCTGAGACTCCATCCGCTAGCGGATCCGTTCCGCCCCCGGATGCACCAGCGGGTACACCATCAGTTACTGCAGGGTGGGCTCCGGAGTACCCCCGGATTCAGCTTCATCCTGCTACCGGTAAGTACATCCGCGGACCCGCGGATCCTCCGACGCCTCCAGAGAGGCCGATAGGCGAGAACCGACGAGAGCTATGGCCCGCGGGTGATACGTAAGTAAATTTAAGTTAATTTATTAAATTTGTTTCATTTATTCAAGTTAATAATCCAGTCTTTGCTTCTTTGTAGGTTTTTCCCGTATGATGCTGCCCGGATACTCGGGCAAATTATCCGGGAAAACTACCATGGCCCCTACCTCAATTTTTCTGAGGTGCCTCAGAACATGCAGTACGTCTGGCTCGAGGAGATGAAGGTATATATATATATCTTTTGGTTAATTATTAATTATTCTTTAATCCACTAATTTTTTAATTACGTGATAATTTAATTTGTATGTCAGACGACGTTCTGGTGGCCCCCCCATCGCGAGGAGTTGATTCGCAAGGCCTACAAAGCCGCCGCCGGGAAGAAGATACGGGATGCGGTGTACGACGTTCGTACGGCGCATTCGAGGAAGAAGTGGCTCCGGGAGGAGTACTACGAGCAGATGTTGGATAAGATGAATACTGCTCAGTACAGGGAGAAATCAGAGAAAGCGAAGGCGAGCAGACAGGCCGCTGGTCTGCATACGGGAGGTTCAAGGGCCCACGCAGCGACACGTGCAGATTTGGTGAGATACCGCAAATTCATTTCACTATTAAATTCGGTACTATTAATATACGTAGTTAATTAAATTCGACGTATATTTCGTATGCAGGCACAACGGGCGGTAAAGGAGGGGAGAGAGCCGGAGTCGGTCACCGCCTACGATGTATTCCTGCATACACACAAGAGGCGGGCAGACGGGAGCTTCGTCGACGCGAGGGCCCAGGCGACTGATGTAAGTAATTACGTTTATGAGATTTATATTAGAAATATAATTATTGTTAACTTAATTAGGTGAACGTAGGATTCAAATTATAACTTAGGAAAACATAGGATTTAGATTATAACTTAGGAAAACTTATAGTATAAACACATTCATTGGATAGGCTGCATATCGTGAGGCCCTTAGTCAGATTGAGCCCCCTGCCGAGGTTGTCGGCGAAACGACGCCCACCCAGACGCCCTCTTCTATGGCCGCTCGCTACGACGACATGTTCGTAGAGTCTGTCGACGGCTTTAATAAAGGGCGCGTCTACGGCGTAGGTTCCCTGGCGGCGTCGTTGCAGGGCGCGACTCCGAGATATCCACCGCCCCCGCCTCCTCCCGCGCCCCCGTCGGACGATATGAGGAAGCAGCTTGCGACTCTCACCTCCGATATATCGGAAATGCGGAGTCTAATGTCGGATGTGCTGGAGCGCCTTCCGCGTCCTTCTTCTGCTCCTGGTCCAGATCCGTCTGCTCCCGGTCTGTCTAGTGCGGTTGCCGGTCCTTCCGACCCTGGACGTTATTCATTTAACCGTTCTGCCGAGGTCCGCCTGGTACCGGATACTGCGCTCATTGGGCTCATGGAATTGATGTCGCCAGAGCAGCTCCGCACGCTTCCAGAGCATGTGTTGTCCCAGATGCCGGCGTACATGGTGGAAGAGTACATCCGCAGAGCCGAACGACGACGCGATCCATCTCAATGATATTTGTACTGTTTTTGGATATTTGTACTGTTTTTGGATTTTGAATTCTGGATATTTTGGAAGCGTACATGAATGTTTGGATATTATGAATTTGTGTATTTGTGTTTGGATATTTGTACATAGATGTTTGGATATTTCTGTTTGATATTGGATATTATGAATTTGGATATTTAGATATTTGTTGATCGTACATGGATGTTTGGATATTGGATATTATGAATATGTGTAATATTTACGAAAAGGAAATAGAATGTTTCTGTAATTTTTTTTATTAATGTTGCATTTAGCGACGGACTAGCGACTACTTAGCGACGGATATATCTTTTTAGCGACCGATGAGCGACATACTAGCGACGGATAATCCGTCGCTAACTGGGTTATATAAATATTTGCAGTTACCGACGGACGAGCGACGGATAATCCGTCGCTAACTGGGTTATATAAATATTTGCAGTTACCGACGGACGAGCGACGGATAATCCGTCGCTAACTGGGTTATATAAATATTTGCAGTTACCGACGGGCGAGCGACGGATAATCCGTCGCTAACTGGGTACAATTAATATTAGCGACGAAATATCGACTACCTAGCGACGGCAAATCCGTCGACATGGTTCTGGAAATATGGTAGGTTTCCAGAACCATGTCGACGGATAATGGGTCGCTAATCCGTCGCTAATCTGTCGAGGATGACGACGGACTAGCGACGGCCTAGCGACCCATTATCCGTCGACATGGTTCTGGAATTATGGAAGCTTTCCAGAACCAGGCCGACGCCCTACCCGTCGCTCATCCGTCGCTATAACGTCGAGGGTAACGACGGAATAGCGACGGAATAGCGACTGATTTTGCGTATCAGGAACTTCTCTGATACGCTTTTACCGACCTATTTACGACGGCTTAGCGACGGATATTTTAATATTATATGGCATGTAAACCGACGGGAACAAGTCGCTAATCCGTCGCTAATCCGTTGAAAGGCAACTGTCGGTAATCAGTCGCTAGTCCGTCGGTTAATCATTTGTCCGACGGCTTAGCGACGGACCAATTTTAGCGACGACGTTTTTCCCGACGGCCATTTTCATCAAATATCCGTCGCTATGCCGTCGGTAATTTATATTACCGACGGATTCGCGACGGATCTGGCCGTCGCTAAATGGACAACTTTTGGTAGTGCAAGAATAGGAAGGAAGAATCGATACTTACATTCCAATAAGGAGAAATTCGAATCGATGAAGAAGGGACGAACTTAACACGCTCGTCGATGAGAACGGTTCAGGATGCTCGAAGTCACCGATCCATGGTGAGATGCCCTCTGTTCGACTTCGTCGTCCACTCCGCCATGGTCGCGGTTGAAAACTTCAGAGCTCGTCACTGCAACTTCGCCATGGCCGATCGGCAAGAGGAAGGGATGGACGACATTGCCAGCAGACCTTCGTCTCGGATGAGCTCGAGGTCGCCATGGCCGGTTCCAGCGTCCAAAGGGGAAGAAGGAAGGGTTGAGGGAACAATTCGACATGGCTTCGCCGTTACAAATTGTGATGATGAAGAAGGAGGGGGAGGTCGCTTTATATAGGCCGAGGGGAGGCTCGAGCGGTTACAATCGAACGGTCGACGTCGAGGAGGCAGTTATGAAGCAACGGTGGAGGCGAAGTCGGCGGTTAGAGAATCGGTTACGATCGAACGATCAGGAGGAAATGGACAATTCCACGGCTGAGATGGAGAAGAAGCTTCTGGACCCGCGCGGTGCTGCGCCGTCGTCGACTTCGGCTGAGCGAAGAGTTGGAAGGAAATGAAATAAATGAAGAATAATTTAAATCAGCAGTTAGCGGGTGTGGGTATCCGGGTTAACGGGTTGGACCCGATACGGACTCATACCCGCAGTAGAATTGATGGGTTCAGCTGTTGGGCTGGCCCACAGAAAATGGCTTGTTGGGCCCAGAATAGGAAGATAGGAAAATAGAGAAAAATAGTTAAATAGTTTTAAGAAATAGTTAGAATAGAAAATAATTATTTAAAAATTATTAATTAGGAATTAAATAAAATATAGGAAAAATAACGTATAGAATAATTAATCATAATTAGAGAAGTGAATGCCCAATTCTTTTATTTCTGGACAAGTGGAGTTACAACCCTAATCCATGATGAAGTATATTTCCATGCCATGAGTCCAATATAGTATCTGAAACACAACAAGGTTCAATACCTTCTCATCGAAGCAGTGAACCACACCTTAACCAAACAACGACAAGGAGTGGCAAACTAGTCAACGATAAGTTACTGTTCCAAGTCGCGATCAGATATAAGTATGTTGGAATTATTCAATAATTAAGGGGCCACACATGTAAAATTAATTGTGTTTAGGCTATCTAAATAATTAAGCCAAATTAAAGTGGTCTATTTGGAGATTGGCTTAAGGGTATAATTGTCATGGAATTAATGTACAGATACCGGAGATAATTCTAATTTGATGAGGGACAAAATTAGAAATGTCAAAACATATAAATATATGTGTTCATTAAGATTATGGTCCCCAACTTATACGGCCACCAAAAGATAGGTTTTTTCTTTTTTCTCTTCTACATCCCCATCAACAGAAAGAGAGGGACAAAGGATTCGGATTCCTCTTTGTCATTAAGGGTCAAGTTGGAAGATCGAACCCCATAAAAGGACGACCGCTTCAAGTTCCATCAAGCCTAGTAATGGATTCAGGTACGCTTCCACAATTTAATTTATGTTCTTCATCTCATGAATCGACAGGGTACAATAAATTTCTAACAAGTGGTATCGGAGCCTTCCTGTTTGATTTATGAGATTGAAGTTTCAGAATCAATTTTTGTTATTATTCAGAAATCATAGATCATTCATTCTAATTTTAATCTAGGGTTCCAATGGTTCATAAAATAAAATTTATGATACACGAATATTAGATCTACAGTTTCTCAATAACTGATTTCTTGATACACGAATAAATTTTTGTTCCGGCCAGATCATGCTGGACATATATCCAAACGATACATCCATAATTAATGGACTAGGATGGCACTTATGTTTGTGTTGTTGATCAAAATTGTTGGCCACATGGTGGGTTATAATTTATGGTGGAATATAATTTATATATTTACTTAGTGTTGTACTAGATGGCTAAATAAAGAGAACAACTATTGGGATCTTGTCTTCTACTTTTAAGTTATTTTCGTACATAAACAACTGTTCCAACATGTTTGCACATCATAATTTATTTATTTTATTTTTTGCATACATGGTTCTCCATTGCTTACAAGTACATTGATTTGCTGTCAATCCTTCGTTGATTTGATCGCCATATTAAGAAAATCTTGATAGAATTCATAATTTATGTATAGTAATGATCTCTCAGTCCATGCTTAAATATTAGATATGGACGCATGTGATAATGACCGTAGAAATTCTCCATTATATTAAATATGCATGAATATGCTTATTGTTGGACACGTGATAATATAGAATGTCGGTTAGATTCCAATTACTCATGCTGATAGATATTTGGTGTTACTCAATTTAGAGTGTTTTTCAATCTAAGTTGATCATTGGAGGACAAGTTGGAATCAAATATAGACAATTTTATGTTTGGCATAAATTTAGTTTCCAATAAATTTATGTTCTAAGTTATATATTTGATGTAATCTATTGACGTACATATCTTCAACAGATTATTTTAATATAATCTTTATGGGTTATTTGAAGCAATCTATTGGTCCATATCTTCAGTAAAATATTACGTGAATTTTATTATGTTGACAATGCTCAGTTTAGTCAAATTAAGAATATTTGTTTGAATCATGTAAAGAGATTCACATGCTTATGATTATCTTATTTGAGTTGTAATATTTTAATTATGCATGTACTTAAAGTTTTGGACATGATTCGGTTTTGTAAAATTTAGTTAACATTCAATTTTTTTGGGTGCCTTTTGTGAATAGCAATAGTCGTCTAATATTCTAAATAGACCCATTGAAACAAGATGTCGCTAAAGTGACCTCTCTTGCGTAGATAGTCTATGAGGGATGTTAGATAATTGTGTATGTAAATTCATGCGAGTATTAGCCGGCCCAAAGGAAGGTTAATACTTGACTAAATTGCACACATACTTGTGGTGATAAATGTGTGACAATTATACGGTTTACATGTGAATAACCCGATCCAAAGATAGGCTTTTTATTTGACATGACTTATTGTCAACGTTTGATCATTACACCAAGAATACCACTTACAGTTAATATACTGTCCAAAGACTTGATATTAATGATGTACTAGGTACCTTGAGATGGGGTTCACCATTATTTGAATTTGTTTGACTATTTTACGCTTTGGTTATTTGTTAGAGCATATTTATTTTTTGTTGCTTTATTCTTTTTACAGTTAATATTGTTAAAATATCTGCCAATAAGATTTTAATTTTCATGTTTAATGGGATAAACTTTAAGGGCAAAAAGCAATGAATACAGTAGCTACGAAGGGTCAAGATCAAAAGATACAATAATATAAAACTAAGGGTTGTTCTTTTGTGATAAGACAAGACACATAAGGAAGAAATGTACAAAGTACCACGCATGGTGTATAAAAAAAATACATTTCTAAATTTGATCTGTTCTGAGGTTAATTTAGATTTAGTACCAAGAAACTCGTGGTAGTTAGATTCTGGTGGGACTACCCACATTAATATTCTAGACAAGGTTGCCTGAGTTACCGAAAGTCAATTGATGGTGAAAGATACATCTATGTGGGTGACGACAATTCGGTAGAAGTGAAAGCAATATGACATTTTAGGTTATTTTTAGGAACCGATTATTATTTGGATTTGATAGACACTTTTATTGTACCGTCTTTTAGACGAAATTTAGTTTCAGTTTCCTTAATGGACAAATCCGGTTATTATTGTTCATTTGGAAACAATAAGTTTAGTCTATCTATAAATTTAAATATTATTGGTAACGTTTCCCTTAAGGTTTATGATAACCTATATTCAGTTGAAACTATTACATCTTATAATGAAACCTTGTAAGTGAAGTCATGTGGTACTAAACGCAAAATTAACAATATTTTTTTAGCCTCATTATGACATAAGCATTAGGTCTCTTCTCTAGAAATAAAGTTGAACAATTTGTGTCTGACGAGATTTGGATTCTATTGACTTTATAGACTTTAATGTTTATATTGAATGTGTAATGGGAAGACATACCAAAGTTAAATTACAAGCAGCTACTTTATTGGTTATGCTACAAATCAAGGGGTTGATAATTATACAATCCTACACTAAGTTTTTTTTTGAGACGAGAAGTGTAATATTTTTTGAGGATGTTGAGTTTGGGGGAGAAATAAAGTCCGGATCATTGTCTTTGAGAAGGAATCAATTACGATTCCTACTATCACTTTTGACGATGTGCAGGATTCTATACCTATCATGATCAAGAAGTAAATTCGGAGTCTCAATAAGACAATGTCGAATTACCTCTATAAGTCGTTGTTGAGATACCTTAACAACGACAACGTAGCGGCACTCAATTCAAGATAAGGTAATTATTCATAAGGAACAAACTCAACAACCTTAAGAACCGGTAATATTAAGATGGTCCACCAGATAAAGAAGAAATATAATTTCGGATAATATTGTCATATTTCTTCAGGAACGTGAGGAAGACTGTGGATACTGGAAGATGATCTAATCAACTTTCGTAAGGCCATGGAAAGTTCCAATTCTCAAAGTGGATTGATACAATAAATAAGGAGTATAAGTTCATGCAAGACAATAAAGTTTAAGAACTTGTCCCATTACCAAAAGGTATGAATCTATTGGTTGTAAATGGACATTTAGAACCAAGAAGGATTCGAAGGGTCATGTGGAGACGTATAAAGTATGTCTTGTAACTAGTGACTTTACTCAAAATTTTGGGATTGATTTTAAAGAGTTTTTCTCTTCGGTATCTTTGAAAAACTCCTTTAAAACAGTCATAGCACATGTTGCACATTTTGATCTTGAGTTACATCAAATGGATGTCAAAATGGTATTTCTCAATGGTAACATTGACGAAACTATTTATATAGTGCAGCCAGAAAACTTTGTGTCGAAAGATCCACATAATATGGTTTGCAAATTGATAAAATCTATTTATGGACTCAAGCAAGCTTCTCGTCAGTGGTACTATAAATTTCACCAAGTTGTTACCTCGTTTGGTTTTGAGGTTAACATTGTTGAAGATTGTGTGTATCACAAATTCAGTGGGAGTAAATTTTTTTTTGGTTTTGTATGTTGATGACATACTGCTTGCCACAAATGATATAGGCATGTTGCATGACACTAACAAATTTCTATCAAATAACTTTGAGATGAAAGATCTTGGTGACATCTCTTTTGTATTAGGAATTCAAATACACCGAGATCGTTCTCGAGGTATTCTTGGATTATCACAAAAGAGCTATATCGATAAAGTGCTTAAAAGATTTGGTATGCAGGAATGCAAACCAGGTGACACCCTAGTCGCTAAAGGAGACAAGTTCAGTCTCAATCAGTGACCTAAGAATAGCTTTGAAATAAAGAAAATACAATAGGTTTTTCCTTCATGATCAGTTATAGGGAGTCTAATGTATGCTCAAGTATGCATGCGTCTGGATATTGCGTAAATATTTGGATGTTAGGCAGATATTTAAGCAAATATGGATGGATCATTGGGTAGTAGCCAAACTATTTAAGTAATTAATAGAGAACAAGAAATTATATGCTCTTTGTAGGAGATCGGATAATTTTAGAGATCATAAGGTATTTCGACTCTGATTTTGTTGGATGCCAACATAGTAGGAGATCCACATCAGGTTATGCTGACTAATTGAGATATATTTTGGATGAGTGTCAAACATGCACTCATAATTTCTTCCACCATGGCAGCTAGGTTTAAAACATGCTGTGGGACATCTATTCAGGAAATATGGTTGCAAAATTTGGTCACAAGGCTGCGCCTACAGTACGGTGGTAAAAGACCACTTAAATTATGGTGTGACAATAAATCAGCAGTAATGTATTTCAATAACAATAGAAACTTGTATAAGTCAAGGATATTGACATAAAGTTTCTAGTTGTGAAGGAAAAAATTCAGAATGGTTAAAGTATCCATATAACACATTATGACAAACTCCATTTTAGTGGATCAGCTCACAAAAGCATTATCATCCAGGGTCTTTCATAAGCATACTGCTCATATGGGTGTTATCTCAATCACGTATATGGCAATATAGTGGGAGTTTGTATTTTATGTATTTGGGTGCTATTTGGTTTTGGACACATTTATGTATTAAAGTATTTTGGATATTTATCTGATCAGATATATGGAAATTCAGTTCATTCTGTTTTCATTATGTTAAAGTATTGATCTCATTAAAGTTAAGGAGGACCAGTTGGAAATAGACATGTATTGATCACATTGCGTGTAATTTCCATGCTACGCATCCATGATTGATCTATGTCGTTTAACTATATTGGTATATGTGACCATTGATGGTTTAGTTACGCTATATGTGACGAAGGCCGCTTTGATCCTATATTGATATGGTTAATGGACGAGATTGTCCGGATATATCCTGAGGATTAAGATAGCAATTTATGAGCTCACTAAGGTTAACACAATTATAAGATTACATATGTGGCCCAGTGGAAGATTGTTGGAATTATTCAATAATTAAGGGGCCACGTATGTAAAATTAATTGTGTTTAGGCTATCTAAATAATTAAGCCAAATTAAAGTGGCCTATTTGGAAATTGGCTTAAGGGTATAATTGTCATGGAATTAATGTATAGATACCGGAGATAATTCTAATTTGATGAGGGGCCAAATTAGAAATGTCAAAACATATAAATATATGTGTTCATTAGGGTTATGGTCCCCAACATATACGGCCACCAAAAGAGAGATTTTCTCTTTTTTCTTTTCTGCATCCCCATCAACAGAAAGAGAGGGACAAAGGATTCGGATTCCTCTTTGTTATTAAGGGTCGTAGCAAGTTGGAAGATCGAACCCCATAAAAGGATGACCGCTTCAAGATCTATCAAGCCTAGCAATGGATTCAGGTACGCTTCCGCAATTTAATTTATGTTCTTCGTCTCATGAATTGACAAGGTACAATAAATTTCTAACAAAGTACCAAAACCAAAAGTACCTATGCCTAGCGGATAAGGTACCCTAACTATTCTAAGTGAATGCAGTTTAAGAACAAACATCTAACGCATGGGCTCTCTGGCTAAAATGGGATTGGCATGGTTCCCCCTCTGCACACCAAGGGCACAATAATAATGTAATAGCATAACACTTTGCAGAACGTCAGTGGCCAGCAATAAAATAAAGGGTCGTCAACCCGCATCTCCGACGGAGCGTACGGTCACAAAGGTAAAGTGCATAGTATCCCATACACTAAGGAAATGTCCTCCTCACCCCATGCCTATATGTTATCTTCATAACACATAACCTCTATTAATCGCTAAGTCAAACTAATCATGTAAAATACTATTAGCGGTTAACCTATCGCACGACTTATATGTACCAGTGGCCAGCCAACTACGCATGTTCGAATTCTATATGCGACTCGCGACTTCGTGGCACAAATGTGTCAAGGCATATGAATGCAACACAACAAAAGGTGGCCTCTTAAATCTAGGTTTAATGTGCATAAATTAATTAAATAACAAAAAATAGAACTAGAAAGTAACATTTGCATAACTATGAAACACAATTTATTTTTCAGAAAAAGAAAAAAATAAATAAATACATAAAATATGAGCTAAAGTAAATAAACAGCAAATGGCAAGTTATCTTGCCTGGTGTGACGCCTGGTGTAGTGCGATGATCAAGGTGGCACAGAATAGGACTTCGGTGTTACAACTACGCAAGATGGCCTCCGATGATGGCACAGACTATTCCATCGGGTCTAGTAGAATCAATTTAGCTAGGAACGACATAAAGAGGCACAAAACTGGCGACGGAATAAAAATAGTGTGTTTAGTCACGGACAGGAGGATAGTCAAAGAAAATTAGATAAATAATATATATACAAATTTTTTGAAAAGTATTTATAATACTTAAAAATATATTTTATTAGTCAAAACATGCTTTCAAATAAATACTTGAAAAAGAAAAAATATCGAGAGTCATTTTAGGACGAAACTCTAAGATTGTCAGAATAGGTTTTTAGGTAAAAATCTATAATTTAAAATATGTATAATAATCCAATAACTATTTAGGGTTTATAAAATCATTTTAAAATTAGAAGTAGGCTATATATATATATATATATATATATATATATATATATATATATATATATATATATATATATATATATATATATATATATATATATATATATATATTAGGTAAAATATATATATATATATATATATATATATATATATATATATATATATATATATATATATATATATATATATATATATATATTTTTTTTTTTTTTTTAATATATATTAGGTAAAATATATATATATATATATATATATATATATATATATATATATATATATATATATATATAAAATATATATATATATATATATATATATATATATATATATATATATATATATATTAGGTAAATACTTTTGGAAGTCTAGAAAATTATTTGGGCTAAAAATTCTAAATTTGTCAAAATAAAGTTTTAGTAGGAAACTAAATATTTTTATTAGCCAAAAATAATAGACTGGAAATTCATAGCATAATTTGGTGACTACTTTTATACTTTCAAAAAAAAAATTTAGAAGAAAGAAAAAAAAATATAACATCTCTAAAAAGATTTAGGGCAAACAATATCATAGGATCATGTAATCATAGGAAAACTAGCTTTGAAATAAAATATGTGGACCTCAAACCTATTTTTATCACCAAAATTTTTGAAATTATTTTCTATATAATAATAATAATAATAATAATAATAATAAAATTAGTAAATAATAATAAAATAATATTTGGTTATACCAACATACATACATATATTTCAATAATAATAATAGGATTATAAAGGTATTATAGTTACATTATATATATATATACCGTTATATTTATACTAGTATATACTACTACTACTACTACTACTACTACTACTACTACTATAATAATACATAATACGTCAGTTTAACACACACAAAAGAGAGTAAAACCAAAATAAACAACAAAAGGTATAGAAAAAGAAGAGGAATTTGTTCTCTGTAGAAGAAAGAAATATAAGGAAATTATAATCACAGAAATAATTAAATGTACTGGCAACAACATAAGTACTGCTGGTTTCATGTTTGGGGGAGAAATCGAGTGGGTTTAAATTAGAGAGAGAGTGGCATTACTCTACTCCTTCTTCCAAAGCCAATTAAGTATGAAGCTAGATGAGGATGATAAGTGAGGAGAGGACGGAGGAGAAGAGAGGGGCGGGTGGACGAGGATTATCGGGAGAGGAGTTCGTCGTCGGCCAATACTGGCGACGTGGCGTGTGGCAATTCACGGAGGCGGTCGCCATCGCTGGGAGCATGGAGAGAGCGGGTCGATGAAAGAATCGACGATGACAGAGAATATCGTCGGTCCGATCTGGAGGGGACACGAAGAGGAAGGTGGTTGGCCGTCGCAGGAAGCACGGCAGGCGCTCGGTCGCGAAGGTAAGGGTTTTTTTTCTAATATTTAGGGTTTTGTAATGGGACAGTGGTGGCGTTTGGCCGGAACAAGGTGGAGATGGTGGTGGTGGTCTCTGTGAGGTTTTGGTGTTAGTGACGGTGGTATGTGTTAGTGGCACAGTGGTGCGGCGTGCGAGCTTGGGGGCTGTGGTGGAGGTGATACCGTGATGGCGAGGTTGAGAAAGGGCTGCGACGACGTGGGGGGTGTCTCGGTAGGCTGGCAGTCAGGGGACTTGGGCGGTGGCTGGTGTTGGTGGAAGATTGGGTTGCTACTGTTGCGGGTGGCGGTTTTTCGGGTTGGTAGGGATCGGACATAGGTCGAACGGTGGCTGGGCTGTGGCGAGGCGGTATGGGTGTACTTCTGGTGACCGTGGTGACAAGTTTGTTGAGGATGGTATTGCTGGTCAGGCTGACGTTATCGAATGTGAGTGGGTGGTTAGGCATGGTGGAGATCAGCGTGTTCGAGGAGGAGGATGATGTGAAGGCCGAGTGGTCGGAGAAACAGTGTCGGGCGTGGGTGGTTGCTGCTGGGGAGGCGAGGGGTTAGTCTTAGGTTTTGAACATTTTTGGTTCATGTCAGGGGATTGTTTGCCATGACAAAAGCTTTATACGAAATTTTTGTATATTAAACGTGTAAAAGAGTGCAAAGGATTCCTAAATAAAAAAAATCTAAGTGCCAAATTTCTTGAAAAGTGTGACAGTAGAGATCTAACACTGCAGCAGCTCCTTTACTCCGTTGACGATATGACGACGAGTTGAACTTGCTCTGACTTTCTGGTTCTTGTGAGTGGAACTTTGGGTTGCCAATCAAGAAGACACCGAAGTTGTCGAAGATTTTTGATCGAAGGAAAACTCCTTCTATTTATAGGCGAGCACATATACGATGTGCATAAGGGTTTTTCTGGCGTACATGAGCACTACTTGTTGAGATATAAGAGAATCTGTTGTGACTGCACGGTGAGGGCTGCTGCTGAGCTGACACGTGGCGGACGTTGAGATTCTCTTCCATCAAGATTTTGGGTAGTTATCAACATAACTGAATAAACTACACATGATGTGTAAACCCCCAATATTTCCTAATTATTTTAGTGCCTTAAAAATAATCTTTCTATATTATTTAGAATTTATTTGGTATATGTACATAAATATTAATGCATGTGTGTATATATTATATGTGTGCTTGTTAGTATTCCTATTTAATAAGGAATAATATAAATTCTAGGATTTTTAGAAATTAGTTGTTAATTTTTAGAAATGTATATACTATAGTTTGATATATATATATATAACCGTAAAAAAAAAAGTAAAGGAGGGCTCGGCCACACCCCAGCAAGGGAGGGGACGGCCAAGCCGTGACAGTTAGAGCCTTATTGTTAGTAATTGCAAAAAAAAAAATACTAAACCCACCTACGTGAGTGGGCGGGCCCCTCCCCCCCAACTCATTGTTGCATGAGCAGCAAACCCCATGCTTTTCCCGCGAGCAACCATGGCCCATTAGTATTAGTAATAGAAGGGGTATTAGGATTTTCGCCCACATGTTATATGTGTAACTTTTTCCACAAGCCTCAAAACCCTAATCTTCCAAAATGAAAATTAAGGCAGATCATACCCTCTTCACCTAGGAATTTGTTTCACCAGCGACGGAGCTTTGTGCACGATGAACGGAGCATCGGAAGTCAGCCCCACGTCACCCACGGAGCAGTTTTCCCACTCAAGGTACCCTACTTCCCTACGACGTAACTTTTTACTCGTAGCACCGATTTTCGATCCGTAAGATTTTCTGGAAAGTATACTTGACCCTCTTTGAGATCCTCCAGGTGTATTTCGAAAACAACCCATCAACTTGCTCAAACAATCGGGGCAAAGTTGAACAAAAATCTGTTTTCTGTACCGTTATAAAACTGTTTAAAAACGACAACTTGTCGGCCAATTTTCTTGTTATAAAGTAAAGTAACGTAGGAACTAATTGAAAACAGTAAAAGAAAATATAACCGAGATCGCAACGCATCTTCTGGATCGTCGTTTCGATTTGTGTGTAAAGAGTAGATCGATGTTGAAGTTGAGGAAAAACCTGTGCTTAGTTATATTAATTTTCTGAAATTTGTCCGATATGGCGTGCGCCCCGACAATCCGGACGACGTGGTCATGTGCTATATGCATCGAAAGGCGCATATGGACGTCGCTGACGTGTGGGAACTGATGGAACTCAGTTTCGTTGTGTGTGCGCGACGAAACCAACGCGTATCCGTCGAGATACCCCGTATCAGCGTTTTGCAAAATTGCCCATAAATTCGTGTAAAGTCGTCGATTCGAGATGAAACTTGCGCCAACAGGTCCGGATCAAAATTCTGGTCCTGTATGCCAAGTTTGGTTCGATTCTGAGAAGGTCGAATCGGAACCCATTTTTGGCGGGCCTACGACCCACTCAAATGGGCAATTTTGTACACGGCTCATCGGAATCCAAAACTGGACATACCATTGAGTTCTTCACCTCAAACTGAAACCATAGACATGTAGTTTGACGACTTTAGAGACCATAGACCTTGGCACGCATTTCGGTGCAAAGCGGGTCCAACGGCGGACATCGTTTGACCCGAAATTACGATTTTGCCCCTGTTCCAGAATTTGACTTTTGGACAGGCGTTTCCTAGGTATATCTTTTACACCGAGTGCATTTTTTATGTTTGTTTCAGCGTCCGGAGTTGTTTGGAGATTGTGACGTTTCTTGGCTGACATTGTGATTACTTGGACTTGCCACTTGCACCATCAGGCAAGATACCTTGCCACCTTGCTCTGTGATTATTATATTCTTATTTTTAGTTGTTATTTTCAGCATTTTGTTTCGTGATATTTAAACTGCGCGTCCAAGTCACACTTGGGTGCAAGCGACTCTATCGGTCGTTTACCTCACCTTATTTATTTCTCTTGCATTGACTTAGCCTAGTGACCACCCATTGATGATGAGGTATTGGTATATCTCATACGGCCTTGATACTTGTTGTATCACGTGATGTGAGTCACATGTAGGACACGTTTCTGCGTAGTCGGCTGTCCACCGGTACGTATGGAGCGTGCGACGGATAGGAGTAACTGCCAATAGTATTGCATGTTAGAAGACTTGGCGGTTACTAGAGGTTCATATCAGTCATGGAGATGATGATACTAGGCATTGGGTGGGAAGAACAATACCTGACGTATGGGCTTCTTTGCACTTCCCTGATTACCTGTGCGCTCCTCTGGAGACGCAGGCTCCAGGTGCCCTCTGACGTTTCCCAGAGCGTTATGGACGTAGCCCTTGCACATGGTGCCCTCTGATGCTTCCTGAGCGTTATGGACGTAGGCCCCTGGTGCCCTCTATGGAAACTATGCCGATCCCATTTACAGCCAGGGCTCATGCGTCTAAGGATTGTATCTCAACTGTATATTCACAGTAGAATGGACAGGAACCCGATTGCATGCATACCTTTTTCTCATATTTTATTATCACAGTTTATATGGCATGGCTTGTATCTTGCTATGTCTCCTGAGTGGTTATCTCTCCAGGTTTAGACGATTTTCCACAGGAGTACGGAGCGGCATTGGAGCTATCTTACATCGATGACGAGGCAGTCACTACTGATTACTAGACTATTCTATATTTGAGACATTAGTGGACATTATTTTACATCTCTTTCATTTCTATTTTGCGGAGGTTGGACTCCGATCTTGTGAGACTATTTTTCATAGCTGTTTGGAGTGAGTATGTTCACCCGGCTATCTTTTGATACTCTGCTTTATTTATTGGACTTTATTATCTTCTGTGTTGAGCTGTGATGAGATTAGATATGTTATTCTGGCCTGTGATTATTCTATTTACAGCTTATGTGCATATTCGAAGATTCTATATATTGGAGTATTCTTTGTATATGTGCAGCTGGCATGTTCACGTACTTGGTCCTACGTATTTTGGGACTAGGGCGTTACATATTTTTGTGGTAGCCCATGCAGGTCAGATTTAATATTGTTGGGTTACATGACTGTGCCCAACAAGCCTGCATATAGGAATAGGAATATCTCACCCAGAACTACTACTATCCCTTGACTTCCAATCTTTTCGAAACTTCTTTGATTATTCGATTTTACTTCATATCTAATCTTTCCTGATATCAACTATTCTTCTTCGTGCCATCAGTATGAATCTACGAAGCGGACGCACTTCTTCCTTCGCCCTCACATCTGGTGAGCAGGCTACTTCGGAGGGACAGAATCCTCCCATGACTCCAGCGACACCCTACCAGTCAGGACTGTCGCAGCCTACTACGACACCGACGACGAAGTACCCAAAGATCGCAGCACCCCTAGGCAGCCAGGCAGGACAGACTACTACCATGCCACCTGAAGGGAATGTACCACTACCTCCACCACCACCATTCCCTCAGCAGTTTCCCCCACAGTCGGGACCTCAGATGCCTCCACCACCGACTGATGGGAGCCCTATTACTCAGTTTTTGTATGCCATGATGCAGGCTCAGTGGCAGTAGACTGATCTGATGAGACAGACGATGTCACGACCCGCACCCAGTTTTCGGACGCGAGCTCATGAGCAAACCAGCTACGTATCGAGCGGACTCCAGCCCGACTCGAGTACGTATAAGCTGTCAAGGTCATGGTATACTGCCAAATCATGGCAAACAAATCTATATCTCAATCCACAATAAATATACGAAACACGAATGAACAATTATGGGTCATGGTCTGCAGCCCATTAGCATATTGTCCGATTAGACTCTAAGAATGATATGAGTCCATAAATTAAGCAGAATATATCATGGTACTGAATGTAAAGCACGAGAGGATAATAAAGAAATAACACCAGCAATACCTGTATCATACAACGCAATCCTCTACCATCTTGCCCTGCTAACTAACTCCATGCAGTCGCTAAACATGAAGAGATCATCAGGTCCTCAGAGGACTAGCAAGATACATAATATACAAGCCAACATGTAACAGTCAAAAGAAGCAAGAAACAATCAAGGGTATCCAACAAGACAAAATGAACCAAGACACAAGATCTAAACACGCGGATCCTAAGACGCTGGCATGCCATACTAGAAATGGCTGGCTATAAACTGCAGTCAAGGCAAGTACTCACAATCTATAGTATTTCAATCGCTGCCAAGGCAAGTACACACAACCAAGACGGTAGCCAATCCTAGTATAAAATCCTATAGACCGTAGTCAAAGTAAGTACTCACAATCTATAGAATGTCAAAGTCAAATCCCACTCAAGTCATGTCAAGTCAAGTCAAGTTAAGTTATAATCAAGTCGAGGAAATCGTGGTGTGGGACAAGATGACTCTATCAAGCAATACGTATGAGACTAACATAGTGTAACAGATAGAAATGTTATAACAGAAGGAAAGAAGAATGTTTAGACAACTAGAATCATGTAAAGTGAAACTATAACAGGAAAAGTGTACTAGACATGAAATAAAGCAATCACGAATGTAAGGAAAAGAACAGCAGCGAGATGGTGAACATGCATATAAATTATACTGTACAAGTTGGCAAGGTATACTTGCCTGGGGGTTGCACGGAGAACCAACAATGTATCGCCAATCACAAGTCAGAAGGTCCAAGTCATCCCAACTGTCTCCAAAAGCTGAAATAAACGTTACCATCATTCTCAGAATAGTCAACTTAGCTAGGATTGCCTGTCCTTATGTCACATTCTGGACACAGGGACAAAATGGTAATTTCGGGCATAAACGATATCCACCGTTAGACCCGATTTGTACCGAAAAATGTGCCAGAGTCAATGGTCTCTAAAGTCGTCAAACTACATGTCTACGAATCCGGTTTTCCGATACGAACCCAACCGTATGTCCAAAGTTGGATTCCGGCGGGCCGTGCACAAAATCGCCCGTTGAGTGGGACCGTGGGGCCCACAACGGTGATTTTATCAACGGTCTCAGAATCGGACCAAACTTGGCATACAGGACCAGAAAGACGATACGGTTCTGTTGACACAAGTTTCGTCTCGATCTGACGAGCTTGCACAAAGTAATTGGAGAATTTGCAAAGTGCATGATACGATAAATTTCGACGGATACGCATCAAATTCGCCGCGCACACGCGACCAATTTGAATTCTGCCAAACCCCACATGACCACGAAGCTGTTACGCACCTTTTGATGTTTTCGGTTCATGACCACGTCGCCCGGAATGGCGGGACGCACGTCGTGTGGAGCGTTTTCTTGATTTTTAAAACAGGTTTTTCGGTAACTTTACAATCCAATTAATCACTATAATGTGAACGAAAAATTAATCTATCTGAAGGGTTTTGTTGTCCTACATACTGTCTAAATAACTGTTGAAATAGATTTTCGAAACTCTTTATGAATCGATAGGAATCTTCCTTCCAAATCGAGGTTTTGGCCCGAAAAACTGTTCTGTTTTTAGCAGTTTTTCATCAGACTTGGGTTCGATTTCTTGACAAATATACTACGTATCTACATAAACTAATTTATGGATTGGGAAGAGGGTTATGTAGGCTCTACGTAGGGTTTTTCGGAATCGAAATCGGTGAACGGGATGCGTAGGAAATCGGTTGTGAATATGGTACCTGCTATGAATGCTCTGCTACTGCTGCTGCCTACGCGCTGCTGTTGCGCGTGGTTCCTCCGCCTCCGGCGACGCGTGCGGCGGCGCTCGGCCGCGGGGTGGTTCGACCAGGCTGTGGGGCTGTGTGGCCAGGGTCGTTAGGGTTTGGGTTTGGAGTTTTCCCGATCGAACTCCCTCTCTCTGTTCGTATATATATATATATATATATATATATATATATATATATATATATATATATATATATATATATCGGCTGATATATACTGATCTAATCCGAGGGGATTCTGTGCTGTTCGGGTTTACTTGTGATTGTGGGAGCTGGGTTTGCTAAGCCAGGGCCTGGTTGGGCGGGAACTGGGCCTGGCCCGACTGGGCTTGGGCCCGATCTCAGTGGGCTGGGCCACTATTGTTTCATCTCTTTTATTTTTTTATTTTTCTATTTCTTAACAACTACTGTAGGTATCTATATTTATATATATATACATACATATATGTATACTTACCTATATAGTCATATATATACACATACACGAATATATTTATACCCATAAACACTTATATATTTATATTCATACATACATACATACCTGTATGTATATACAACCAATATATTATCTACATGTATATATTTAATTACCTATATAGTATCTCCATAAATCTAAATAAGACCTCTATATTTATCTATTCCTATTGACCATATAATAATATTTTTGACAAAAATAATATAACCATTAATAATAAAATATTATTATTATGTAATAATAACCTCAATTAATATTGATAAATAATAATAATAATAAAAAAACAATAATAATACTAGTAAAAATAACAAGATAAAATATCCAATAATCGGCATTGCATCTACTTAAAATATGTCTACCTGGAATCTTTGTGTACACTGGATGCCTACATGGGCTTGGGCTCAGTTCGGATCCAGTCCGGACTAAAAATGGTATAACTGGTCACTCTACGTCAAATAATGTTAATAATAAATAATTAACTATTTATAATGGTCATGTCACAACTTGGCCTGGTTTTCCTAGTTAGGACGTCCCTATGGCTAGGTTTCCCCGGGCATGGCTAGTACACTAGTCAAGGCACACTGCTACATCTCCCGTGCCATAATTCCTAGTCGTTTTGTATTTCAAAACTCAACTATGACTAATAATTAATTCTAAAATTCTAAAAATCACAATTTAAATCAATTGAACAATAATAAAAAAATAATTCAAGATTTCCGGGAAGGGGAGCTACAAATCTACCCACCTTAAAAATAATTTCGTCCTCGAAATTCTAATTTCTAATTATTCCTAAAAATTCAAATGGAAGTCTACTATTATCTAAATCTCTTTAAATTTAATTCCTCAAAGTAGTTTACAACCTTCCCCTAGCAATTTTGTAACTACGAAATCTCGAGGACTTCTACCCACCTTAGGTCACACTACTCCCTTGAAACACGGGTCACTAAAATCTTATAATATTCTAACTAGTGGCTAATAATTCTACCAAAATATCTATGACATATGGTATCTACAATATCTCATATCTACAAACAACCAGTTATTCAATAATCAAGCAATATTATACATAACTTAGGAATCTCTGATGAATCCTAGACAGCACGATCGTTCGTCACCTCGAAATAACAGGGACGAGAATCAATGGCACAGGAAGCAAGAAAGTATAATCGAGAGCAAATATGGAGTTTTCAAGGACGTAGAGAATTTCTAGGAGAATTTTCAAGGCAGTGTGGATTGAGATTTCTAAGGGTTTAGTCAGTTGTGCAGGCTCGTACCAGTACAGTTACATAATCGGTACGATATGCTCTGACCTGCGTGGGCCACCATGTCACGCCCCGCTCCCGTAGGAGCGATCGTCCTCGCTAAGGCGTGATGCCGCACGAGCCTAGATTGCGCTCGTGCAAGGCGGGTTCCATAACGGCCGATTTCAGCGGCTACGACGGGGTCGTCGCACAGAAGTCCCGTGCAGAGACATTGAATATATTGCAGCAGAATTTAAAGAACACATGAACACAAGTATTTCAAAGAAAGCTCTTTTATTGATATTGAATTCAAGGATTACATTGTGGGCGCAAGGCCAATTACAAGTCTCTCAAGTCTCACTTTTCTCTCATTTTACAAGTCACTCTGCTCTCTCTCATCTCTCGATACAATACTTGATTCCAACGGAAGCTTCGGAAGGCGATGTCCATACATTATGTCCTGTATAAGTCTTCAGATCACGCAGCTGTACGCTTCGACTCGCCAAGGAACTCCGTGCCTCGACGCATCCAAGCGAGCTCCGTACCACGTCGCTTCTACCTGTGCCTGCACATGAAACACTGTGTGGGTGTCAGTACCACTGTACTGGTGTAGTGAGCTTCTCGCCCACCCATACAAAACCTACACGTTCCTTTACTTTGTGCAACTTAAATCCCTTTCGATTGTCTTTCTAGTCTTGCCTTAAGATCAGTTTTAGGACCGGCGCCTTAGCGCAACTTGTGTATCGGAACCATCTCGTGCTTGCAATGTCAACGTTAACTCATACTTGTCACTAGACCACTCCTCGTGCCCACAACGTTAACCTATCAAGTCGTGTTCGCCTTACGGCCATAATCAGAGACGCAGCTACACGAAAGACTCCATTTCCTTGCCTCTAGACCTTTCTCGTGCTTGCATTGTTGACGCACCGACTCATACTTATCTTTCGTGCCAAACTCTGAGACGTAACGACTCGGTCGTGCCATGAACTCGATTCGTGCATCGATAACTCTGAGGCAACGCCTCCTCGCTTAGTCTTGCCTATACTTGTGTTGTGACAACGCGGCCGTGCCTCATATTTCGAAGCCGTGCCCAATAACTCAACGTAACTTCACACAACTTGCCTTACGGCCCTTTTTGACTTAACTCGCAATAGCTTAAGCCTAACTCATGCAACTCTATGCCATCAACTTAACACTCGCCGCCACATCTAGTGCCGAAGCACGCCGCTACACGCTGTAGCCAAATCTTAGGCCCAGGCATTGTGTTTACTAACTTCATACACTTTTAAACTCAACTCAATCCAAAGGCACGCACGCGGATTTGCCGCCCGTGCCGACACATCTATATGAAAGGTCACTGGCATTAACTAGCCATCTTGGACATAGCCTGGTAATACGGGACCCTTGCAACGCGAGTAGCGAGCCCCGATGCAAGTCCCCGTCTTACCGATTGCCTATTACCCAGCTCGGCTATACCTTGTTTCTTCCTAGGCCGAGTCGGTCCCATGGCCCAGGGTGTCCGCTCGAAGAAACCATCCCTTGTCGACAAGTTTTCCATGACCACGCACCTACGCTAACTTCTAGACTTAACGTAATGCATGGTCTCATCATCATCACTTAGTCTCTTTACTTTACTCTTTCCACTTTTTCATACTTCATTCGCAGAGCCCAAACCAGGGTTGCCTCGGCGACTGAACCACAGTCCCGACATATTTCCTCTCGGCGACTAACCATCGCTTAGACTTAACATTCTTTGAACTCAGGGAACGGCTACTGCATAGCCTTCCAACTTAACTTGAACATAGCGTGTTTCCTTTAAGTATCGACCGACCGTGGATAACTTTCCATTGAACCAATCGTGGCTCGTGCCTCTAAACCGACTCGTGTTCTACGTAACGCTGTCGCCCAAGTCATACTTCATATGACGGGCCTTGGAGTCGTGGGACTATTTAACTTGACAACCGCAGAATGAGCGGGACAGCACGTAGAATAACTTAGGTCGACCGGCATAACTTTGCCTAACTCACTCAAGCCTACAACTTAACCCAAGGGACGAGCAAAGGCTATGCCAAGCCTTGCGGGACAGGACCGTGCATGCTTTAGCAAGCATTTGTGCGGGCGACGCCTATGACTTAGGCTAACTCTCAACTTTTGCACCGAAGACCAACTTTCCTTCTCCCAAGCCATGGGACGAAGGACCGAGTGTCATTTTCAAAGCATGTCGTGCACCAACTCTAAGCCGACCGTGGGACGTTTTCCATGTTCTAACTCGATTCAACCCGTCGGGATTATTCCCTTAGCTATGTGGATGCGTAGCTTTTATTTATCAAGCCTAACTTGTGCAAGTTGAAAACACGATTTATTATGTGAAGGCAAAGATGAGGAGAGTTCACCGAAACTAACCCACCTGAGCGATATCTCCGAGCAAGCCGTTGTAAGGCTAAGGCCGAACGCCGTCGGCGTTTCGATTCCTCTGATTGACTTTGCGGGACGGGGCACTACAACATACACCACTCAGAACAAGTCTCGTCCTCGAGACTTTCCTGGAGGCAAGCTATCCTATCATTTCTATGGCCAAGACTTAATCGTACCAAGATACGGGACTATCGCAGTCGAGTGAGATACGCCTACGCGCTTCCTTCGATTCTGAGCCACGCTCGCACTATTATCAATCACTCCTTTAACATAATTTCAAGATCTCGACACACTTCCATCTTTCAAGCCTTGCTTGAACTCGTCGTATCACTTGGCTGGATCGTGCACGCATTCCAAGCGTCCCCAAAATACATGCATTCAGCCAAGCCGCATGATAGAGAATTGTCATTCTCACTCGAGTCGCATCGTGCACATACCCAGGCGTCCCTGAAATATATGCATGTCAGCCGAATCTCGTGAGCAGGGTTTCCTACATTCGTGATTCATGCTATCCATCCATGCCAATCCTCAAGATTAATCCTTCGACTGATAACTCATGAAACATGGCGTCTCGCCTAACCGCTAGGCCATTTCTTTTCGAGGCTAAGTCAATGTCAGGATTGGAATCATAGTTCCCCAACAATAATGCCAACACTGACCCCAATCCTAGGGTCAAACCAAAGTCGATAGTACGGGGTTTTCTACCCAAGCTCGCGTCACTCAGATTTCTAAACATCGAGCACGATCACCTAATTCGTATTACGGCATGCGTTGCGTATATTCGAATCCCTTCAATTCACCAATTCTAACCAATTCATGTATTCGATCACGAGGTCGTCTCGCTCGACAATACGTTGCACCCCAATCTCACGCGAGTCCGATTATCCACGGCGGTTCATGAATCACCACGCAACGCTCCCGCGGAATAATCATTCTCATCGGGGCGTAACTCTTGTTTGAGTTTAGACTCATTCATTCTCGATACGCGGATTGGACCTACTCAATCCTCAAGTTCAATCGACAAGCACACCAATTCAATCTCGAGTCTAACTTCGTGTCAAGCCACAAGTCAAAGCACAATCTGTCGCACCGTACAAGTTCGACCACTCCCGCTGTATGAATCACCATACCAGCGCTCACGCAGAGTGATCGCCCTAATCGGTGTAACGCATGTGCGAGGCTGGAGTAGCGCTCGCCTAAGACAAGAACATCAACATTGTGGTTGTCGACGAAGCAAATCCAAACATTCCAGTTTTCATCCAAGCCAAGTTCGATAGTTCGATCGTCATTCGTTCAACTTTAGAAAGTCCTCGAGCCAAGTCTATCCTTTCCTCGACACATTTTTAATATTTCAAGTATAGCGTCCAACGGAACAATGACATTTGCACGACCGTCATTCGCCGAGTCAGAGTGCCCCCGAGTTATCGCATATCGATCTTTGATACGCCTCAATACCATCGACGATATGCGTAACCTGACGATCTTCCTTTGCAACTAATTTCGAGTCGTGCGTTGATGCTGTTGTCCGAGTTGGATATTCCACAATTTTCTCAGTACTCAAGATCAAGTTTCGATCGCTATTCCTCAAGTTCGTTTCAAGATCGTTGTTCAAAACTCAAGTCACATTTTATTTGCATCAATCCGATATCGCACGCGCGATCCTCTAAGTTTCCTCGATCAAGACCATTCATTTTCATTCATCGTTCTGAATCGTTTTCTAACTCGCGTTGCTCATTCACAAGTTGTCCGAACGAGATCCTCGTTCGGGGCATTCGAAGTCACGACCAACTAAGCGTGACGCGTTCTAAGGCTTTGCGCGATCGCATCGCCTTGCCGACATACTCGTAATCCTCAATATTCACTCGAACAATTTCCAAGACAAACCATACACCACTCGGACTCGAGCCACTCGACTAATCGTCGACACTCATTCTTATTCTTCTCTGAACCTATCACATACAACACTCGGATTCAAGCCATAAGATCTAGTCCTCAATCACGTTCGCGTCATGCGCTAAGATATCCTTCAGATTCGTTCGACGAATCGCTAACGTAGTCGCTCGCGTCGTATCGACGCACTAAGTCGTTCGCACTATTTTTTCAAAATCCAAATCAATCTTCCGTGTACGCCTAAGCGTTAGTCCGATAGCGTTCCTATCGATAGACACTCTAAGTGCATCTCCGTTCCCGACCGAACGATACTTGATATCGCTCGCAACTCGTTTGCACCAAGGGTCAAGGTGCGCGACGCGAAACACAACTTAGCCAAAAGGCCGTGTGCATAGCCAGCCTGTGCGGACTACATTCCGAGTTTGCACGCTCAATTGCTAGGGTCAACGTTGGACTAATTAGGCATGCACGCGACTTGTTAACAGCAGCACATATTTTCTATCGCGTCAAGTTTGCAACGTTCGGCACAAAGGCCCTATCGACGTATTTGGCAACAGCCTACCGATGCGTTAGATTGAACGCTTGTACGAGCTTTCGAAAATATTTAGACTTATTGTATGGACATGCCGAGGAACATTTTGAGAGAGAGAGCGCACCAATGATAACAACTTGCGGAAGCAACAGAGTTTTGCGGAAACATCGAAGTTAAAGAATTCAATCGACGGTCCAAGGACGTAAAGCCGTGCTCTGATACCACTATGTCACGCCCCGCTCCCGTAGGAGCGATCGTCCTCGCTAAGGCGTGATGCCGCACGAGCCTAGATTGCGCTCGTGCAAGGCGGGTTCCATAACGGCCGATTTCAGCGGCTACGACGGGGTCGTCGCACAGAAGTCCCGTGCAGAGACATTGAATATATTGCAGCGGAATTTAAAGAACACATGAACACAAGTATTTCAAAGAAAGCTCTTTTATTGATATTGAATTCAAGGATTACATTGTGGGCGCAAGGCCAATTACAAGTCTCTCAAGTCTCACTTTTCTCTCATTTTACAAGTCACTCTGCTCTCTCTCATCTCTCGATACAATACTTGATTCCAGCGGAAGCTTCGGAAGGCGATGTCCATACATTATGTCCTGTATAAGTCTTCAGATCACGCAGCTGTACGCTTCGACTCGCCAAGGAACTCCGTGCCTCGATGCATCCAAGCGAGCTCCGTACCACGTCGCTTCTACCTGTGCCTGCACATGAAACACTGTGTGGGTGTCAGTACCACTGTACTGGTGGAGTGAGCTTCTCGCCCACCCATACAAAACCTACACGTTCCTTTACTTTGTGCAACTTAAATCCCTTTCGATTGTCTTTCTAGTCTTGCCTTAAGATCAGTTTTAGGACCGGCGCCTTAGCGCAACTTGTGTATCGGAACCATCTCGTGCTTGCAATGTCAACGTTAACTCATACTTGTCACTAGACCACTCCTCGTGCCCACAACGTTAACCTATCAAGTCGTGTTCGCCTTACGGCCATAATCAGAGACGCAGCTACACGAAAGACTCCATTTCCTTGCCTCTAGACCTTTCTCGTGCTTGCATTGTTGACGCACCGACTCATACTTATCTTTCGTGCCAAACTCTGGGACGTAACGACTCGGTCGTACCATGAACTCGATTCGTGCATCGATAACTCTGAGGCAACGCCTCCTCGCTTAGTCTTGCCTATACTTGTGTTGTGACAACGCGGCCGTGCCTCATATTTCGAAGCCGTGCCCAATAACTCAACGTAACTTCACACAACTTGCCTTACGGCCCTTTTTGACTTAACTCGCAATAGCTTAAGCCTAACTCATGCAACTCTATGCCATCAACTTAACACTCGCCGCCACATCTAGTGCCGAAGCACGCCGTTACACGCTGTAGCCAAATCTTAGGCCCAGGCATTGTGTTTACTAACTTCATACACTTTTAAACTCAACTCAATCCAAAGGCACGCACGCGGATTTGCCGCCCGTGCCGACACATCTATATGAAAGGTCACTGGCATTAACTAGCCATCTTGGACATAGCCTGGTAATACGGGACCCTTGCAACGCGAGTAGCGAGCCCCGATGCAAGTCCCCGTCTTATCGATTGCCTATTACCCAGCTCGGCTATACCTTGTTTCTTCCTAGGCCGAGTCGGTCCCATGGCCCAGGGTGTCCGCTCGAAGAAACCATCCCTTGTCGACAAGTTGTCCATGACCACGCACCTACGCTAACTTCTAGACTTAACGTAATGCATGGTCTCATCATCATCACTTAGTCTCTTTACTTTACTCTTTCCACTTTTTCATACTTCATTCGCAGAGCCCAAACCAGGGTTGCCTCGGCGACTGAACCACAGTCCCGACATATTTCCTCTCGGCGACTAACCATCGCTTAGACTTAACATTCTTTGAACTCAGGGAACGGCTACTGCATAGCCTTCCAACTTAACTTGAACATAGCGTGTTTCCTTTAAGTGTCGACCGACCGTGGATAACTTTCCATTGAACCAATCGTGGCTCGTGCCTCTAAACCGACTCGTGTTCTACGCAACGCTGTCGCCCAAGTCATACTTCATATGACGGGCCTTGGAGTCGTGGGACTATTTAACTTGACAACCGCAGAATGAGCGGGACAGCACGTAGAATAACTTAGGTCGACCGGCATAACTTTGCCTAACTCACTCAAGCCTACAACTTAACCCAAGGGACGAGCAAAGGCTATGCCAAGCCTTGCGGGACAGGACCGTGCATGCTTTAGCAAGCATTTGTGCGGGCGACGCCTATGACTTAGGCTAACTCTCAACTTTTGCACCGAAGACCAACTTTCCTTCTCCCAAGCCATGGGACGAAGGACCGAGTGTCATTTTCAAAGCATGCCGTGCACCAACTCTAAGCCGACCGTGGGACGTTTTCCATGTTCTAACTCGATTCAACCCGTCGGGATTATTCCCTTAGCTATGTGGATGCGTAGCTTTTATTTATCAAGCCTAACTTGTGCAAGTTGAAAACACGATTTATTATGTGAAGGCAAAGATGAGGAGAGTTCACCGAAACTACCCCACCTGAGCGATATCTCCGAGCAAGCCGTTGTAAGGCTAAGGCCGAACGCCGTCGGCGTTTCGATTCCTCTGATTGACTTTGCGGGACGGGGCACTACACACCATAAAAACTTGTCACGACCCGCACCCGGTTTTCGGACGCGAGCTCGTGAGCAAGCCAGCTATGTATCGAGCGGACTCCAGCCCGACTCGAGTACGTATAAGCTGTCAAGGTCATGGTATACTGCCAAATCATGGCAAACAAATCTATATCTCAATCCACAATAAATATACGAAACACGAATGAACAATTATGGGTCATGGTCTGCAGCCCATTAACATATTGTCCGACTAGACTCTAAGAATGATATGAGTCCATAAAGTAAGCAGAATATATCATGGTACTGAATGTAAAGCACAAGAGGATAATAAAGAAATAACACTAGCAATACCTGTATCATACATCGCAATCCTCTACCATCTCGCCCTGCTAACTAACTCCATGCAGTCCCTAAACTTGAAGAGATCATCAGGTCCTCAGAGGACTAGCAAGATACATAATATACAAGCCAACATGTAATAGTAAAAAAAAGCAAGAAACAATCAAGGATATCTAACGAGACAAATGAACCAAGACACAAGATCTAAACACGAGGATCCTAAGACGCTGGCATGCCATACTAGAAATGGCTGGCTATAAACTGCAGTCAAGGCAAGTACTCACAATCTATAGTATCTTAATCGCTGTCAAGGCAAGTACACACAACCAAGACGGTAGCCAATCCTAGTATAAAATCCTATAGACCGTAGTCAAGGTAAGTACTCACAATCTATAGAATGTCAAAGTCAAATCCCACTCAAGTCATGTCAAGTCAAGTCAAGTTAAGTTATAATCAAGTCGAGGAAATCATAGTATGGGACTAGACGACTCTATCAAGCAATTCGTACGAGACTAACATAGTGTAACAGATAGAAATGTCATAACAGAAGGAAACAAGAATGTTCAGATAACTAGAATCATGTAAAGTGAAACTATAACAGGAAAAGTGTACTAGACATGAAATAAAGCAATCACGAATGTAAGGAAAAGAACAGCAGCGAGATGGTGAACATGCATATAAATTATACTGTACAAGTTGGCAAGGTATACTTGCCTGGGGGTTGCACGGAGAACCAACAATGTATCGCCAATCACAAGTCAGAAGGTCCAAGTCATCCCAACTGTCTCCGAAAGCTGAAATAAACGTTACCATCATTCTCAGAATAGTCAACTTAGCTAGGATTGCCTGTCCTTAAGTCCAATTCTGGACACAGGGGCAAAACGGTAATTTCGGACAAAAACGATGTTCGCCGTTGGACCCGATTTGCACCGAAAAAGGTGCCAGAGTCAATGGTCTCTAAAGTCGTCAAACTACATGTCTACGGATCCAGTTTTCTGATACGAACCCAACCGTATGTCCAAAGTTGGATTCCGGCAGGCCGTGCACAAAATCGTCCATTGAGTGGGACCGTAGGGCCCGCAAAACGATAATTTTATCAACGGTCTCAGAATCGGACCAAACTTGGCATACAGGACCAGAAAGACGATACGGTTCTATTGGCGTAAGTTTTGTCTCGATCGGACGAGCGTGCACAAAGTAATTGGAGAATTTGCAAAGTGCACGATACGGTGACTTTCGATGGATACGTATCAAATTCGCCGCGCACACGCGACCAATTTGAATTCTGCCAAAGCCCACACGACCACGAAGCTGTTACGCACCTTTCGTCGTGACCACGTCGCCCGAAATGGCGGGACGCACATCGTGTGGAGCGTTTTCGTGATTTTTAAAACAGGTTTTTCGGTAACTTTACAATACAATTACTCACTATAATGTGAACAAAAAATTAATCTATCTGAAGGGTTTTGTTGTCCTACATACTTTCTAAATAACTGTTCAAATAGATTTTTGAAACTCTTTATGAATCGATAGGAATCTTCCTTCCAAATCGAGGTTTTGGCCCGAAAAACTGTTATGTTTTTAGCAGTTTTTCATCGGACTTGGGTTCGATTTCTTGACAAATATACTACGTATCTACATAAACTAATTTATGGATTGGGAAGAGGGTTATGTAGGCTCTACGTAGGGTTTTTCGGAATCGAAATCGGTAAACGGGATGCGTAGAAAATCGGTTGTGAATATGGTACCTGCTATGAATGCTCTGCTACTGCTGCTGCCTACGCGTTGCTGTTGCGCGTGGTTCCTTCGCCTCCGGCGATGCGTGCGGCGACGCTCGGCCGCGGGGTGGTTCGACCAGGCTGTGGGGCTGTGTGGCCAGGGTCGTTAGGGTTTGGGTTTGGAGTTTTCCCGATCGAACTCCCTCTCTCTGTTCGTATATATATATATATATATATAGCCAGGGCCTGGTTGGGCAGGAACTGGGCCTGGCCCGACTGGGCTTGGGCCCGATCTCAGTGGGCTGGGCCACTATTGTTTCATCTCTTTTATTTTTTTATTTTTCTATTTCTTAACAACTACTGTAGGTATCTATATTTATATATATACATACATATATGTATACTTACCTATATAGTCATATATATACACATACACAAATATATTTATACCCATAAACACTTATATATTTATATTCATACATACATACATACATACATACATACCTGTATGTATATACACCCAATATATTATCTACATGTATATATTTAGTTACCTATATAGTATCTCCATAAATCTAAATAAGACCTCTATATTTATCTATTCCTATTGACCATATAATAATATTTTTTTGACAAAAATAATATAACCATTAATAATATAATATTATTATTATGTAATAATAACCTCAATTAATATTGATAAACAATAATAATAATAATAAAACAATAATAATACTAGTAAAAATAACAAGATAAAATATCCAATAATCGGCATTGCATCTACTTAAAATATGTCTACATAGAATCTTTGTGTACACTGGATGCCTACATGGGCTTGGGCTCAGTTCGGATCCAGTCCGGACTAAAAATGGTATAACTGCTCACTCTACATCAAATAATGTTAATAATAAATAATTAACTATTTATAATGGTCATGTCACAACTTGGCCTGGTTTTCCTAGTTAGGACGTCCCTATGGCTAGGTTTCCCCGGGCATGGCTAGTACACTAGTCAAGGCACACTGCTACATCTCCCGTGCCATAATTCCTAGTCATTTTGTATTTCAAAACTCAACTATGGCTAAAGTCATATACCGTAATAATAACTAAATAATTAATTCTAAAATTCTAAAAATCATAATTTAAATTAATTGAACAATAATAAAAAAATAATTCAAGATTTCCGGAAAGGATAGCTATAGACGATGATGGCAGCCTTGACTAGACCCCCACCACCACCTCCAGCACCAGCACCAGTACCGGCTCTGCATCCTTATGAGGGCCCTATCAAGAATTTCACAGATATGAACCCCAAGGCCTTTAGGGGAACGAAGAAGCCATTAGAGGTGTCATAGTAGCTTATTAGTACAGAGAAGCTACTGAAGGTATCCTAGTTGCCAGCTCGAGATTGGATGACAGCAGTGGACCTACTGTTAGAAGACAATGCTCACCACTGGTGGAAGGCAAAAGAGAGACGATTAGGCACTGGGATCACCTGGAAGCAGTTCTATGATGTATTTTATGAGAGATTCTTCCCTATTCATGTTCGAGACGGTCTCTATGACCAGTTCTTTCATCTAAAGCAATGGAATATGACAATTGATGAGTATGACTCGGAGTTCAATCCCCTGAGTCGATTTGGTGCAGGATTGATTCCGATAGAGTTAGTGTAACGCCCCAGTCCCAAAATACATAGGACCAAGTACGTAGACATGCCAGTTGTATACATACGAAATACACGAAGCTCGTATGTATACATAAGCTGTAAATGTAGTAATCCAAGACAACTAAATCTCATCCACAATGAAAGGAATAATAATATAGAAATCAATTTGAATATTTATGATACAATCGTTGGACGGAGACAAAGTCCACTACCAACTAAATTAAATATGGAAAAATATATAAGGAAATAATTTAGCAAGCGAGAGCAATGGCGAGTCCAAGAGCAATCATCACGAAGGAAGGAATGGCCTTAGCTAGAGCACCTGCAAGAAATCACGAAAACATACACCTGGAGAAAAACCAG
Organism: Iris pallida; assembly: GCA_029216955.1. Classification (NCBI taxonomy): domain Eukaryota; kingdom Viridiplantae; phylum Streptophyta; class Magnoliopsida; order Asparagales; family Iridaceae; genus Iris; species Iris pallida. The sequence continues at coordinate 18,280,362 of JANAVB010027397.1, read as the reverse complement.
GTCCTCAGAGGGACGTAACAAGACACATAATATCATGCCATAAACTGAATAGTAAGAGCTCAATAGAAATATACATGCGTAAGGTTCCTAACCATTCTACGTGATATATATTTTGAGAAGACAACGTTCTACGCAGGAGCTTAGGTGTTCAGCATAGATGGAGAGAGAGTAGTAGTAGGTAGCGCTCATAAGAGGCACTATCGACTATGGGCAGAAAGTAGTTCTCATACGAGAACTATTGGCCCCGGGGCAGTAAGTAGCGCTCATCCGAGACACTATTGGCCCAAATCTATGTGTGTACTGAACATGTAGCCCCTACGCTAATAACTGTCTTCCCCCTCCCCATGATACTATACATGCGTCGCCTCCACGACAATGTTTAATCCTTAATAACTGCCAATTCTTCTACAAAAAAAATCTATTAGCAGTTACATCCTAACGTATGGCCTTTACGCACCGATGTACGGTCGATACGCAAGTCCGAAGCTATATGCGACTCACAACTCACACACAACCCGTGGCACATCGTGACAGTTTATGAGATATACTAAACATGCGGTGGTCCCTTAACTCTAAGCCAATTGCATAAAATATGATAATTTGCCTATTTATATATATAATTTTGAAAGAACAACCTAAAGAAAAAGCATGCATGATATTGAGCAGAAAATTTAAACAATAAAGGCAAGGTGCCTTGCCTGGTGTGATGCAATATTCCGACAAGTCCTGAAGAGTCTGTTAACCATGGTTGCAGTGGTCGGTGGACCAAAGTTCGCAAGAAAAGAGGGGAGGATGATTAGTCATGAATAATGAGAATAATTGAAGAATTTGTGGAAGTAGATAATTATACAATTTCTTAGAAAATATTTTATATTACTTTAAAAAAAACATGTTTACTTGTAAAAAATTTTATTTACGACAATACTTGAAAATATTTACATATAATAATTTTATATTAAAATTTTTATCTTATTAGTCAAAATACTCCAAGTTGTAAAATATTATTTAAGGGGGAAACTATATTTCATAATTTAAAATATCTATTTTAGATGAATATTTAAAAATATTTCTAATTCATTTAGACCAAAAAGTATAATTGGTCAAGTATATGTACATATAATCGAAAAGAATATTTTTGTGTTTAAAAACTAACTTGAAATTTTGCTAGAAAATAATAGTAATAGTGTAAATAATAATTTTAACAAACAACAAACTAATAATAGTATAATAATAAAACAGTAATGCTAAATAATAATAATAATAATAATAATAATAATAATAATAATATCATAATAATAATCATAATAGTAGTAGTGTTACCAATAATAAAACTAAAATAATAATAATATTAATAATAATTTGTTATAGCTTGTATTGATAATATTAGTAATAAAGTATTTAAAAATAATAATAATAAAAATAATAATAACAATAATAATGATAATAATAATAATAATAATAATAATAATAATGATAATAATAATAATAACTTAATAATAGTAATAATAATAATAAATAATAATAATAATAAAACCCAAAAAAACCCGTTTACTTTTCCCCAAATTCGTGTATACTGACAGAGAGAGAGAGAGAGAGTGGTGAGGGGTTTACCGAGGCTCGGTTGCGCGCGCTCGCCGGCGGCACGTCGGACGGAGAGCCCCTGGGCGCGGCGGAGCAAGCCGGGGGCGACGGATCTGGTACTTGGAGGAAGGAGAGGGGTCGACGGCGCCGCACGGAACTGCTTGGTGGCGCGGCGGTACGATGATAGGGGTTTCCGGCCAGGGAGAGGGCTTACCAGCGGCGTCGGTCGACGAGGTTTGGAGGAGACGGTGGAGGGAGTTCGCCGAGGCGGCGGTGGCGCAGGGGAACGACGCGGGCGGCTCACCCTAGGGTTTCGACGGGCCGATGTCGGCGGCACAGGAGAGGCTGCGTGGCCCACGCGGTGGCCGGGACTGGCGCGGGTGCTGGTGATCGACCCGGCGGTCGGCAGTGGCTGGGAGAGACGGTGCCGCACCTTGGCGAGGTAGTGAACCCAACGGCGGTGACGCTCAGTCGGTAGGCGGTGTCGTGGCTGGTGCGGTGCTCGACGGGAAGTCGAACGGAGTGGCGTGTGCGTGCGGTCGGGAAAATACCGGGATACGGCAGAACGGCACAGGTTAGGGTCTTCTCCCTCTTCTTCTTCTTCTTCTGTGATGGTGGTGGTGGTGATCCCTGGGGTTTGGGTGGAGCCGGCGATGGTGATGCCGTAGTTGTGGCGAACGAGAGTGGTGCTGTGGCGGACCGAGGTGGCGAGGAGATGATGCTGGCGGTGGTTGTTGAGGTTTGGTGGGAAATTGCTGATGAAGGTGGCGATGGCAATGGGGGTTTGAATTGGGGTCGTGGTGGTCGTACTAGGGATGACCAGAGTAAGGTGGTGATGGTGGCGAGGGTGTCGGAGATGACGATGTGGTAGAGACGGGACGGTGGTGACGGGGTTTTACTGGTTGCTGATGGTGGTGGTGGATGGTTGGTGTCAGTTGTATGATTTTTTTTTGTCATCGTGTCCGGACTGTGGACACGACGTGGATGACTGTAAAGAACTGGAATAAGATTCTGCGTAACCGACACGATGTACAGCACGTTGCACGAATTTTAAGGAGAATTTGGTTGTGATTGCGAATTATGGAGGAGTACCTGCCTATTTATAGGATGTGGAAATTCCCATTTGGATAGAATTATGAGAAGATTTAAAACCCACAAATAGATAACTCGTAATTTAATTTAAATCAATCAACATCCAAAATCCAAATCCAAATACAAATCCAATTTAAATCAAATTTAATTCTGTTAGTTTAAAATCAAATCAATATCAAATATAGATATTACTTTATTTATTTAAATCATTCCATAAAATTAAATCAAAATTTAAATTGTCACAAAATTTTAAAATATGTTTTCAGAAAATACTATATTAATAATTTCGAAAATTATTTTATTATTTAAAAATAAACTAATAATTGATTATGAGATATGTATGCATAATTATTTATACAAATTTATGTTTTTCTAGTATACAATGAAATATAATTTATTATTAGTAAATGTTAGAAAAAAAAGCTTAAAATAACAAACTTAGAAATTTTGTATAATGGAAAAAATAAAATATATATCACTTCGAAAATAGAAAAACGATTTTCTAAAAATATGTACGCTCGTACATATTCGCACTCGTCGAGCAATTATGAAAATAACAATTTCGTACGCGACGTACAATATGACTACGCGACGTATAATAATAAAATTCAAATCGGTACCAAAATTTAAATTAAAAAAATAGTAGAAATTTAGGGGTTTTACATCCTACCCAACTTAAAAGAATTTTGTCCTCGAAATTAAGGATTCGTAGGAGGTGAGATGTGAAACCCTGTTTCAAAAGTTTTCTAATAATTAATGTTTAGAAATTTTTGATTAATAAAAATGTTTTCATGAAATTAGTTAATTTTTAGAAATTTTGTTTAAAATTGATTTTTGTCTAAAAAGAGAATAATTTATTGGTTAAAAAAAATATTTTTTTTTAAAAATTAAATAAAGGATTTTTTATAACAATGGGTTAATACTAATATTTGGGCTAAAAGTTTTAGTTGGGCTTTTTTTTAGTTGGGCTTAAAAACCCATAATTGGAGATTAATATAGAAATGGACATTATTTTGGTATCATCAGTAAGTATAGGTGCACCATTTATTTGGTATTTAATGTATTCTTCTCTTTTTTGTCCTAACCATGAGTTGGTTTCATTTAACCAACGATGGAGTCTCTTCTTCTCTCCAACGTATGCGACCGAGCATTCCGTAACCGTCGACATGGCCCTTCGAGTTCTCACTCCGGTAACCCCCATTTCTCCTCTCCTATATAAACTACCCTCATCCATCCTTCCCCATCACAAATTACTCCAAGTCTGTGCCCTAATTCCCAAATCCCGATGAACCCGAGCCGAGCACCCCTACCGGAGCCCGCCGCTGTACAGGGCCGATCGACCCCAGGCCGGCGCCCCCTTTTCCGCCGCCGCTCCCTGGCCGGCGCCCGACCCTCCGGCGACCCGCTGACCGCCGGTGTTTGCCCCGGTGGCCGCCCCTGTCCGACTTGAGCGCTTCGGTTCGCTGCTGGACGATTTCTCTTCGGGTTTCGTTTCCGAAACAGTGACGTTCCGTTTCGGGTTTCATTTCGGTTCCACGTTGACGTTTGGGTAACCTCTAATCCTATAATTTTTCTATATTATTCGTAGTCAATGATGAAATCTGGTCCTACAAATTCCTTCTGGAATTTGATTTCGGTAACGTAGAAACTACGTTACTATATCGATTTTTCCGAAATCTATGGGAAAATCATTTTTATCGCTGATTGTAAATTCTGGATTTTTTTAGACAGAACATTAGTTCTATGTTTTGGAAATTCTAGGGATGTTCGAGAACCCTTTTCTAAAGTGTTCGGCATTCTTAGTTTTCCGAGAATTTGCGACATGATTCGGAATTTATATTTTTGATTTTGTGGTTTGATTCTAATGGTTCTAAAGGTTCTGTTAGTCTTAAGTTTATGGTTCTGTTGGTTATGGGACAATTGGTTAAAATTTGAGAATGGTTTTTTTTTTATGGGATTAAGGTGCTGAGGGAATTTTCCAGTAACTTCGGAATTTCCGAAATGGGTTTCAGAAATTGCGTGAATGCTGGATTTAGCTCTGGAAAAAAAATACTATTTCTGTGGTAAATAAAAAATTGGAGTTTTTGGAGTTATTTTGCAGGTTTTTACGGTGCATTCCCAGTTTTTGGGTTGACCAAAAATAGAGGAGATGCTGCTAAAAATTTTGCAAATTAATAGAAATAATTTTTAAATGATTTTTTAAAATAAAAATATAATATTTTTGGGCGACGACCTAACGGTCACTGGGCCCCAGCGAAATGCAAACGCACCGGTTCGACCGGACGTTGAGGCAGAGTAGCTAAACGAGAAGACTGGACCAGAGTCTGAGACTCACAATGTTTTTATAATTTAAATTAGAAATTGTAGTTTTATAGTTATTTAATTTTGAGGCTAACCATTTTTCGTCTTATTTAAATTCATGTAAATCGGGTTGTAAGGGCATAAGCCCAATTACTTATTCGTGCTGGAAGAATGTAATAATTAGATTTTATTTTATTATTTTCTGGATGTATTAGTATAATGCAAATGTTAGAATACTATAGATAATAAATATATATATATATTAGTTGATTAATTAGTGATTTTTCTCACTTATTAAATAAATATTAATTTTATGTACAAAATGCAAGTTTTAATGATAAATTACAATTTTTCCAAAAAGAAAAGTTTTACGTTGATGTTTTCTTGTAAATAGTAAACCAATTGATAATTGTAATAAAATTTATTAGGAAAGATAATAGAGATTGTAATTAAGCACACTTAGTTGGTTTGAAACAGTTTGATAAATATAGATGTTCCATTTGTAGGATTACGAAGGCGTAACTAGCATCTTTTCGGAACCACCATCGAAGTCCAGTTTTAATCAAGGCAAGTACGGTTGTGGTTAATTGTAGTTTAATTAATTTTAGAAATTTTGCATGTTAAATACACAACTGTTACACGTACTCTCTCCTAGAGTAATATTGAATCATTGCATCGGGATAATGGAGAGTAGTGTAGTTATCTATGATCAAAGCCAAATAGTTAATGAATGTGCGAGCTTGCCCCTCTTCACACGGGGTTAGGCCGGACCGTATCAATAGGATACAATTGAATCATCCTAAACCGGTCATAGATACTGCTTACTCAAATCACAATTGTTTTATAGTTGGAAATCATTGTTTCAAAATTATTTAATATTGCAAGTTTCTATTCATTATGCAAATTGTTAATTTTTCATAATTGTACTTGCTCCTTTCCTGACTGGATCCCCCACACCCAATAGGTTCTATTGATGACTCAGAGCTACTGATTAGTAGTTACTACGACCCGGAGCTGTACCCTGCTGTGCTCCCAGACGAGGTCCATGGAAATGATGATGACACTTCTGCTTAGTTGAAGTTTTAATTTATCTTTTAAATAAAATAAATGTTATGTTAAAGTTGTGGACAAGCTTTGTAATGGACAAGTTTATATTATCGTTTAATTAAATGTTGTGGCAATTATAGTTTTAAATGTTGTTGATTGTACCTGCATATGGAACACAGCTTACTGCCGCCGTCTCAACAACGGTGCAGGCTGGGCATGATCCGAGTCGACCCAAGAAATTGGGATCGGGTCGTGACATGTTTTTAGTGGTGGCCCATGCAGGTCTCTATATCAACAACTTAGGAAAACCTAGGAAACATTTAGAACATTAGAACATTAATTTGCCACAACCTAGGACCGATATATATTATAATTAAATATTTTTATTTTAGATAGGCTACCTTGCTTATGTTTATATCCTAAACCTTCCAGAGAATGGCCACTGACAATACCAACCCTGCTGGCGATGGGATGTCAACACCTGATCAAACCCCACCGCCTCAACAAAGTCCGGGTTTTACACCATTGAATGCACCTCGTGGGTTATTTGCCGCTTCAACGGTGGATCCATCATCTTCCCAAACGGAGATGCAACCCCCTGTGGTTACGCCAGCTGCCCCACCGGTGCCTGTGGACCCCACTGACCTCATAGGTCTGCTAAGAGGAGTGTTAGAAGCCCAGAGAACTCAAGCTGAAGCTCATCGTGAGCAGACGGCCATTATGAGAGAAGGCATGGAGAACGCCCATAGCGTGGCAATGGCTGCACTGGAAAGAGGAGAAGCAGCTCAACAGGAACCAAGGCCTGCCAAGGTAAACATAAATTTAAGAATTAATTTATGTAATAATAAGGCCATTTAATTAATGGAAATCATATTGCCAAGGTGGGCGATATTGAGAGCTTTAAGAAGCAGAACCCTCGACCCTTCAAGGGAACCGAGGAAATTGTCTATGCTGATGAATGGCTCGACAATATGGAGCGTCTCCTGAGCGTTGCTCGGCTTCCAGAAGACCTCAAGGCCGAAGCAGTGGGACTCCAACTGCAGAATGTAGCAAGCACCTGGTATCGGAATGAACCCCGACTCCAGGATAGGCAAGTTGACTGGGACACCTTCAAGAGGTTGTTCCAGAGGAAGTTCTTTCCAACTTCAGAGTTGCGGGAGATGGAGCGATAATTCCAGAACCTGAAGCAGGGCAACATGACTGTGGAAGAATATGCTGCTGAATTTGGCCAGCTCAGCCGATTTGCCAAGAATCTGGTGGCTGATCCTGATGATCGTGCTGAAAGGTTCAGATATGGACTAAGAGAAGAGATCCGCACCCATGTGATCTCAGGCGGTGCTAAGACTTATGAGAAGATCCTGGAACGAGCACAAGACATAGAGAAGAGCCAACCTGCCTGCTCGAAGAGAGATTATCCTGGAACTAGCAACTTTCAGGGTAATCAGAAGAAGCCCAACAACAACAACAACAACAACAACAACAACAGGCCCCAGCATCACCAACAGACAAGGAACAATGATGTAGCACCCCAGAAGCAGATCCCTGTCTGTAGCTACTGCAAGAGGCCGGGTCATCAGGTGAACATCTGTCGGAAGAGGCTTGGACAATGTCTGATCTGTGGGTCTACCACCCACCAAGTGAAGGACTGTCCCTCAGCGGCCAACAGAGCTGGAGGAAATCAGCAGAAAGGACCTCTGTCCACTCAGCAGCAACAATTTGGGCAGCATCAACAGAAGATGGGGCGAGCTTTTGCCCTAACTGCAGAGGAACCAGAGCCGGAGCAGGAACCTAATGCGGATGTCATATCAGGTTACATCTATGTTCATTCTCATCCTGCATTAGCTTTATTCGACTCTGGTGCAACACACAGTTTCATAGCAACAAAGTTTATCTCTGCACACCATATAGTTACTGGCTTTAGCAAGAGGATTTGTAGGGTTATGACTGGAGGTGGACCCCTACCTATAACAGAGACCTGTAATTGCCCCATTTTAATATCTGGCCATAAGTTTGTAGCACCTTTACTGGTAATGCCCTTGCCCAACTATGACATAGTCCTTGGAATGGACTGGTTGAGCAAGCAGCATGCGCTGATAGATTGTCACAGAGGATGTGTAATCTTCAGCCCACCTGGAGGGCCAGAGTTTGAAGTCTCTAGAGCTCCGGAGGTTATGGAGAGTATTGTCTACTCTATTTCTGAAGAACCTGAACCTCCCCATCCCATCATAGCGAAATTCATGGATGTTTTCCCTAATAGTCTTTCTGGGCTACCCCCAGATCGGGACATAGAATTCACTATTGATTTAGTCCCAGGCTCTTTCCCCGATTTCTAAGGGATGTTATAGAGTCAACCCGAAGGAGGCCAAAGAGATGAAGGAGCAGATCAACGAACTGAAGTCTCTGGGATTCATTCAAGACGGAGCTTCACCCTGGGGAGCACCTGTCTTGTTTGTGCCCAAGAAGGACGGAACGGTGCGGATGTGCATCAACTACCGGGCGCTGAACAATGTCACAATCAAGAACAAGTACCCTCTGCCCCGGATCGATGACTTATTTGACCAGTTGAGTGGAGCCAAGGTGTTTTCCAAGATTGATCTCAGGTCTGGCTATCATCAGATCAAGGTCAGGAAGGAAGACATTCCCAAGACGGCATTCAACACCAAGTATGGGCAGTTCGAATTCTTGGTCATGCCGTTTGGTCTGACGAATGCTCCTGCTGTGTTCATGAACCTTATGAACAAGGTTTTCCATGAATACTTAGACCAGTTTGTCGTCGTCTTCATTGATGACATACTGATCTATTCAAAGACGAAGGAGGAGCACGAAGAGCACCTCAGGAAAGTTCTGGAAACTTTGAGGAAGGAGAAGCTGTACGGTAAGCTTTCCAAGTGTGAATTCTTTCTAGACAAAGTAGATTTTCTTGGCCATGTTGTCACAGGAGAAGGAATTTCTGTGGATCCTAAGAAGATAGCTGCTGTGGAGAAGTGGCCTACCCCAAGCTCAGTTGCTGACATCAGAAGTTTCTTGGGCTTGGCGGGCTACTATCGGAAGTTCGTGAAGGATTTTGCTAGAATTGCTGAACCAATGACGAAGCTGACTCGGAAGAATGAGGAATTCATTTGGACGGAGGACTGCCAAGCAGCGTTCGAGGAGTTGAAGAAGAGGCTCACTACTGCACCAATCCTTGCGCTACCCGCAGGATCCGGTGGTTTCACAATTTATAGTGACACCTCAGGCAAAGGACTGGGTTGCGTTCTTCAACAACATGGGAAAGTGATTGCTTATGCATCTAGGCAATTACGGACTCATGAGAAGAACTATCCCACTCATGATCTGGAGCTTGCTGCAGTCATCTTTGCGTTGAAGCTTTGGAAGCATTATCTCTATGGAGAGAGAGTGGAAATATACACAGATCATAAAAGTCTGAAGTATGTTTTCACTCAGAAAGAGTTGAACATGAGGCAAAGGCGATGGCTGGAGTTAATGAAGGACTTCGACATCGACCTGCAATACCACCCGGGTAAGGCTAATGTGGTCGCTGATGCACTTAGTCGATACCCAGTGGCGATGTTCTTAACCAAGGAGAGGCACCTGCTGGAGGACATAGAGAAGCTTGGATTGGAGATATTACTGCCTGGACAGAAGAAGCGGGATTCAGATTCTATGTTGATGAAGTTGCAAGTGAGCTCGAACCTGATGGACAAGATCAAGGAGATGCAGTTTCAAGATGAGGCACTTTGTAAACTGAGAGATCAAGTGTTAACAGGAACACTGGAGGGTTTCTCAATCGCCAGTGATGGAGCTCTGAAGAATGGTACGAGGCTTTGTGTACCGTCTGGCGAACTGAGGAACGAGTTGATGAAGGAAGCGCATCAGTCTCAATATTCCATACATCCTGGAGCCAATAAGATGTATCGGGATATGCGCACTATTTCTGGTGGAGTGGAATGAAGAAGGATGTCACCAGGTATGTCGCTAGATGCTTGATTTGTCAACAAGTGAAGGCTAGTAGACAAAGACCTGCGGGACTTCTACAACCACTGGACATTCTAGAGTGGAAGTGGGAGCACATCACGATGGATTTCGTGTCAGGACTGCCTCATTCCCAAGGAGGGAAGGATGCCATCTGGGTAATAGTGGACCGACTAACCAAGTCAGCTCACTTTATCCCCTTCAAAGTTGGTTTATCCACTGAGAAGTTGGCAGCATTGTACATGCGGCATATCTACCGGATTCATGGCGTACCGGTAAGCATTGTTTCTGACCGAGACACTCGTTTTACCTCACATTTTTGGAAGAGTTTGCATGACAGCCTAGGGACACAGTTGAAGTTCAGCACAGCTTATCATCCCCATACAGATGGGCAATCGGAGAGGACAATTCAGACACTTGAAGATATGCTGCGAGCTTGTGTCTTGGAGTTTGGAGGATCGTGGGAAGACCATTTGCACTTGGTAGAGTTTTCTTACAATAACAGCTACCAAGCCAGTATTGGTATGACCCCATTTGAAGCTCTTTATGGACGTCGTTGCCGTACACCATTGGCATGGGACGACGTAGGAGAAAGAGTACTGCTGGGTCCAGAGATGGTGACCGACGCAGCAGAGAAGGTAAAGTTTATCAGAGACAAGCTCAGGATTGCTCAAGACAGACAGAAGCACTGGACAGACAGCAGTCGTCGACCACTAGCATTTGAAGAAGGAGATAAGGTCTTCGTGAAGATTTCTCCTACCAGAGGTACAATCAGATTTGGCAGAGCTGGGAAGCTGAGTCCCAGGTACATTGGTCCGTTCGATGTTCTGAGCCGGATTGGAGAAGTGGCACATAGGTTAGCTCTACCAGCTAATCTAGAGGGCGTGCACAACGTCTTCCACGTCTCACAGCTCAGAGAGTATGTACCTGATGAGAACCACGTCTTGGACCATTCAGAGTTGGAGATCGGACCGAGCCTCACTATACCAGAGAAGCCAGTGGCAATCTTGGACCGAGGCGAGAAGAAGACCAGAACCACAGTGACTCCCATAGTTCGAGTGATGTGGAGGCATGATTCCCCAGGCGAATCTACCTGGGAGCGAGAGGATGAGATGCGGGAGAAGTACCCGTACTTGTTTGAGACCTGAGGTAATTTTTCTCAATCTAACTCTTTAAATTTCGAGGACGAAATTTGTCAAGGAGGGAAGCTTGTGAAACCCTGTATCAAAAGTTTTCTAATAATTAATGTTTAGAAATTTTTGATTAATAAAAATGTTTTCATGAAATTAGTTAATTTTTAGAAATTTTGTTTAAAATTGATTTTTGTCTAAAAAGAGAATAATTTATTGGTTAAAAAAAATGTTTTTTTTAAAAAATTAAATAGAGGATTTTTTATAACAATGGGTTAATACTAATATTTGGGCTAAAAGTTTTAGTTGGGCTTTTTTTTAGTTGGGCTTAAAAACCCATAATTGGAGATTAATATAGAAATGGACATTATTTTGGTATCATCAGTAAGTGTAGGTGCACCATTTATTTGGTATTTAATGTATTCTTCTCTTTTTGTCCTAACCATGAGTTGGTTTCATTTAACCAACGATGGAGTCTCTTCTTCTCTCCAACGTATGCGACCGAGCATTCCGTAACCGTCGACATGGCCCTTCGAGTTCTCACTCCGGTAACCCCCATTTCTCCTCTCCTATATAAACTACCCTCATCCATCCTTCTCCATCATAAATTACTCCAAGTCTGTGCCCTAATTCCCAAATCCCGGCGAACCCGAGCCGAGCACCCCTACCGGAGCCCGCGCTGTACAGGGCCGATCGACCCCAGGCCGGCGCCCCCTTTTCCGCCGCCGCTCCCTGGCCGGCGCCCGACCCTCCGGCGACCCGCTGACCGCCGGTGTTTGCCCCGGTGGCCGCCCCTGTCCAACTTGAGCGCTTCGGTTCGCTGCTGGACGATTTCTCTTCGGGTTTCGTTTCCGAAACAGTGACGTTCCGTTTCGGGTTTCATTTCGGTTCCACGTTGACGTTTGGGTAACCTCTAATCCTATAATTTTCCTATATTATTCGTAGTCAATGATGAAATCTGGTCCTACAAATTCCTTCTGGAATTTGATTTCGGTAACGTAGAAACTACGTTACTATATCGATTTTTCCGAAATCTATGGGAAAATCATTTTTATCGCTGATTGTAAATTCTGGATTTTTTTAGACAGAACATTAGTTCTATGTTTTGGAAATTCTAGGGATGTTCGAGAACCCTTTTCTAAAGTGTTCGGCATTCTTAGTTTTCCGAGAATTTGCGACATGATTCGGAATTTATATTTTTGATTTTGTGGTTTGATTCTAATGGTTCTAAAGGTTCTGTTAGTCTTAAGTTTATGGTTCTGTTGGTTATGGGACAATTGGTTAAAATTTGAGAATGGTTTTTTTTTTATGGGATTAAGGTGCTGAGGGAATTTTCCAGTAACTTCGGAATTTCCGAAATGGGTTTCAGAAATTGCGTGAATGCTGGATTTAGCTCTGGAAAAAAAATACTATTTCTGTGGTAAATAAAAAATTGGAGTTTTTGGAGTTATTTTGCAGGTTTTTACGGTGCATTCCCAGTTTTTGGGTTGACCAAAAATAGAGGAGATGCTGCTGAAAATTTTGCAAATTAATAGAAATGATTTTTAAATGATTTTTTGAAATAAAAATATAATATTTTTGGGCGACGACCTAACGGTCACTGGGCCCCAGCGAAATGCAAACGCACCGGTTCGACCGGACGTTGAGGCAGAGTAGCTAAACGAGAAGACTGGACCAGAGTCTGAGACTCACAATGTTTTTATAATTTAAATTAGAAATTGTAGTTTTATAGTTATTTAATTTTGAGGCTAACCATTTTTCGTCTTATTTAAATTCATGTAAATCGGGTTGTAAGGGCATAAGCCCAATTACTTATTCGTGCTGGAAGAATGTAATAATTAGATTTTATTTTATTATTTTCTGGATGTATTAGTATAATGCAAATGTTAGAATAACTATAGATAATAAATATATATATATATTAGTTGATTAATTAGTGATTTTTCTCACTTATTAAATAAATATTAATTTTATGTACAAAATGCAAGTTTTAATGATAAATTGCAATTTTTCCAAAAAGAAAAGTTTTATGTTGATGTTTTCTTGTAAATAGTAAACCAATTGATAATTGTAATAAAATTTATTAGGAAAGATAATAGAGATTGTAATTAAGCACACTTAGTTGGTTTGAAACAGTTTGATAAATATAGATGCTCCATTTGTAGGATTACGAAGGCGTAACTAGCATCTTTTCGGAACCACCATCGAAGTCCAGTTTTAATCAAGGCAAGTACGATTGTGGTTAATTACAGTTTAATTAATTTTAGAAATTTTGCATGTTAAATACACAACTGTTACACGTACTCTCTCCTAGAGTAATATTGAATCATTGCATCGGGATAATGGGAAGTAGCGTAGTTATCTAAGATCAAAGCCAAATAGTTAATGAATGTGCGAGCTTGCCCCTCTTCACACGGGGTTAGGCCGGACCGTATCAATAGGATACAATTGAATCATCCTAAACCGGTCATAGATACTGCTTACTCAAATCACAATTGTTTTATAGTTGGAAATCATTGTTTCAAAATTATTTAATATTGCAAGTTTCTATTCATTATGCAAATTGTTAATTTTTCATAATTGTACTTGCTCCTTTCCTGACTGGATCTCCCACACCCAATAGGTTCTATTGATGACTCAGAGCTACTGATTAGTAGTTACTACGACCCGGAGCTGTACCCTGCTGTGCTCCCAGACGAGGTCCATGGAGATGATGATGACACTTCTGCTTAGTTGAAGTTTTAATTTATCTTTTAAATAAAATAAATGTTATGTTAAAGTTGTGGAAAAGCTTTGTAATGGACAAGTTTATATTATCGTTTAATTAAATGTTGTGGCAATTATAGTTTTAAATGTTGTTGATTGTACCTGCATATGGAACACAGCTTACTGCCGCCGTCTCAACAACGGTGCAGGCTGGGCATGATCCGAGTCGACCCAAGAAATTGGGATCGGGTCGTGACATGAGAAGACGCAAGGGTATCGATGAAGAATAATCTGTAACAAAATTATGCCGTAAGAAATTGCGATCTAGATCATAGGAAAATAATACGATGTGGTCGTAATCGATAGGATGGCTAGAGGAAGTTCTAGTATAACGCCTTCGTCCCTCTAAAATAGGTGAAGGCGAAAGCAATAGGGAGTTCAAAAGACGATATTATCGAATGCAATACGTGGTGCAAAGACGACCGAATAATTTCAAAAGAATTGTCAAGGCAGTCGTGGATGGGATTCTAAGGCCGAGTTTAATTATGTTCCATCCACGTAGAATAATATACAAAGAGCGAACCAAGTGCACTAGGTTGATCAGACCATCATGCACCGGTTCTGATTAGACAGTATGTTAGTGGGAGCGACCCAATAAAACATACGTCATGATCAAGCTTGATAAAGAATACGCTTGCAAAACTAAGCTATTTTAGCATCATAGGTTATTAAAATAATATGTAAAGGGTAATGATGAAAGAAATCAATTAGTCCATGATTTTATAAAATCTAAGTTCCGTCCAAAATTTGGGCCTAGGCAGTCGGCTTGGTTGTTATAGTCCCATGAACTTATCAATATGGTCCACAAAAGGTTGGTTAGGTCGGGAGGTATTTTACCCAACTTACAAGAGTTAAACTAGTAGTGTAAAGGGGTCAATGGGTCAAGCAATCAAGGTAAAGCACAAGTCAAACTTTACACATCGGGTGGGAAGAATTGAGTCGAGGTCGAGCCTCATCTATAGTTTAAAGTATATTGGTTTCACGGTAGGGATTTGAGTCCAGTCTTTTTGACTCGAAAGTCGCAATATGAAATTAGAGTACAAGGAGACGTGTTCTAGTGGCACGTGATATACCTACATGAAGGTGGGATCGTGTAGGTCTTGCTTGTAAAATTTGTGGGAAGGAAAAGTCTATTGTTGTGCTCCAAATATCAAAGTCACGGTAAGGGACACAAAATAATTTAAAATAGAAAGTGGGAGTTCATGAGATAATGATCAACGAACAAAATAAATGACCGAGCTAAAGCATGAAATAAAGATAACTTAGATTCTAACAAATCAAGGTAAAATAAATTTGGAGTACAGTTTCTAGAAGAAAAAAATCTCATAGATAAGGGTATGGTCAAAGGAATGATTCCAATCATTTATAAGTTCAAACAATTAGATGGTCACGAATAATAGATTTGAGGGAAAGGCGAGTGGGTCAAACGATATGTTTATCGGTTTGGTCGATGACTAACTATACTTGTGTATATGCAATATCATAATCATAGGTGGCATGACAATCTAATGTAGAATACTTCTATCTCACTAGGGTGGCCTTTCTTGCTTCTTGGTCCTCTACCAATATAATCTAATCTAAATTTCAAGTTCCTCGAAGTTTCTCAATAAAATTTTCAAGATACGCCGCCACAATTACCAATTATCTTAGACTGTCAAATTTAATTGAAATCTCTAATCAATCTCGAAATAGTCCTTGTATATCGCAAAATGAACATACTTTTTACCAAAATTTAAATATCCATAAAAAGGCCTTAAACTCGAAATTTAAATAACTCTATAAATCATAGGTCATAGGACAAAATTGGAAATTTGAATTTTTCCTTCAAAGTCGAGATCTTCCAAAAATTTAATTTTTTTTCATCTCTTCAAAATTTAAATAAACTTATAACTCGTAGCACAAATTTTAAAACCTCATGTTCTTTCCCTTCTAAACTTTCGTCTCTCTAGTCATCTACAAAATCATAATTTAAACTCTAAAAAAAATCTCGAGATGTCCAACTTAAAGTTAACCGTAAATCAAGTTGTCACTGCCACTTTTCTAGCTTGAGGGTATTTTGGTCATTTTCAAAATTTTAGAATTATTTTGGGATTTTTATTATTAAATATATTTAATATGATTTTTAGTGATTTTTGGTGATTTTTGGTAGATTTGTTTTTGACCCTATAGTTGACATTGACTCATGTTGACTAGGAGACTGTCCTATTGGCTAACCTAGGTCAAGACATCCA
This sequence comes from Iris pallida, assembly GCA_029216955.1. NCBI lineage: Eukaryota > Viridiplantae > Streptophyta > Magnoliopsida > Asparagales > Iridaceae > Iris > Iris pallida. The sequence goes on along the minus strand of JANAVB010027397.1, from coordinate 18,264,242 downwards.
GGTTAGGTTAAGAAACTCTAGTGTGACCTAAGTTATTCATTTCAAGTTCATTAGAATTGGTTTGGGGTAATTAGGAGCTAGTTTGGCCTAAGATTGGCTTGTGAAGTCACAAGTCAAATCATGACTTAAACTAATTAGGACTCAACCAACTAGCCAAAACCCTAGATCTAAACCCTATGGCCAGCCACATGATAGCCCCCCCTCTATAAATACTCTCCTAGGGATTAGGGCCAGCCTCTCTCTTAGGGTTTATCAAGTTTTTAGAAAGAGGTAAGTTCCATCTTCATAAATTCATATTAAATCCAAATTAAGTCCTTTTTCCTTCAAACAAATTCCTATAGGCTCTAAATCTTGTGCTCTTGCTGTTGGAAATAAGTTTTGACAGGGAGCAATCAATTTGGGGAGCTTTTGGTGCTTTGAGAGATCCTCCTCTTTGGAGCTTTTTGGAGCTTGGTACACCTATAGGTATAATCCTTTGTAATACCTCTAAATTTCTGTAAAAATCATTTCTAGGTTGCCCTAACCCTAGCCAAACTGTAGGAATAGAGTTTCCTAAATTTTCGTGTCGTTTCGTGTCCATTCTGGACACGTATCAGTGTGTGCTGCTTAGTGTTTGATGAAATGCCCCAATGGGCATTTCGTGTGGTTTTTGGTGTTTTGTTTGAATAGGAATTTATGATTGGGTCTCGCTTACACATTTTTGTAGTTGGTGTCGTGTCTTAGTGTCGTGTCTAGGCTGCACGGACACGTGTACACTCGGTCGTGCATACGCACGCGCGGGGACTGTGCGTGCCCTGCTGTGTGGGGCCATTTTCGACACGGACACGCGTCCACGATGCGTGAAACTTGACACACATCATGGAGCAACATCTGTTACCCCATGTGTCAAGTTGCACAGGCCCACATGGCGTGTCGGACACGCACGAGCTCGTACACGAGTTTTTGCCTGTGCGGTTTTTCCGCTGGTTTGAGCACTGATACGTGCATGTCGTGTCGTGCACACGCGACTTGGACACGATTCAGGGTGTCCAGTCGATAGCCCTAGTCTAGGTGAACACGTAGACCAATTCTCGTGAGTCGTGTCGCTGTGTGTCGTGCACACGATCGACACGAACACGTGCACGACGCTTGGCTGTCACTGTGCCTTTGTTTTACTGATTTTAGGTTTTTGTGAATGGACACGTTTGTGTCCACTTCTGTGGACACAAACAAATCACAGAGCATGTATACTTTATGTTTTAACATTACCAACCAAGTTTTTGGGTTTTAATATAAATTTCAATAAAGATTCTCTATTTTCCCTATTCCTAAAACTTAGTATCAGTCCCAAGTTTACTTTTCTGTCCAGATTTTCAGAATGAACTTTGTCATCATTTTCTACCTATTTAACACTGCTATTTACATATAATTAAGTCCCTAACATGTTCATCTATGTATTACCTAGTTGTATGTGGAGTTTGGATTGAAATGGATGTGGTTTGGATACAAAAACTGAGTTTTCCTGTGGGCTATTCATTTGGTTTACTGTCATTGAAAACTGAGAATGAAGTTTAAAAATCTGAGTTCATGCTTTGTAAAGCCTGTGAATGTATTCAAACTGAAATCTGAAGTTAATGTATTAGGACAGAGATTGATGTATGTTCAATGCAAAACTGAGTTGAAGTTCAGTTTCCTGAGAATTACTGTGTTGACTGAAATGAGCTTCCTTTTGTTTACTAGTGTAAATCACTAAGTTATCTATTTAAACTGTTATGATATGGGGGGAGGGGGTGTTCAGGAATCTGAATTATGTAAGTTGGTATGGTGTTTTAAAAACTGAGAATGAGGTAGTTCATTACTGAATTGATTGCTTCCAGTTTTTTTTTTCCCTTTGACTGTTGTGTTTCAATGTTAAGGTATAATCTGAGAATAGGATTATGTGTTATCATGAGTTCCTCACTGATTGCCTTGTCTCACACTGTTTTTCATGCACCACACCACCCCTTCACTGTTGTTCCTCTAGCCACTCACACACACAAGCCTACACTCACATGTAATTCCCCACACACATACACTAACATTTATATATCACACTCACATGCCATTGCACACACACCCACAGTAAACTGTTCACTGTCCTTGACAATCACTCTTGACACTCTCATGTATTCACTCATGGCACACACACCTACACTTGTGTTTCCCCTTTACTCTTTTTATATATAAATATGTGTGGGTTCCTACATATAGGAATGTGTGTTTTGTACATGGGTATATATATAATATTGTCACGACCCGCACCCTAGAGTAAGGGCATGAGAAGTGGGTACGTCCAGCCTACGCCGCAGTATCGGCGGTAGAACGCTGTCCTAGGTCACAACATCTAACAATATATAATACCAGGCAGTTTATACTCAATCACAACTAAGGAAGAAAAGTACGATATGATATAGAACTCAAAAGTGAAGTACAGATAATCAGAAGAGTCTAGTGTCTAAGATAACATCTCAGAAAACATTCCAAGTACAAGTCTCAACTACAGAACATGAAAGAATATATACATCTCAAAACAACAACTGAAAGCCAAAAACAATGCTAAAAAGAAAGATAAAGCCTAGCTGACTAGCCTAGACTATGGGAGTAGTATCCTGAACTGCAGCTAGGTCCTCCAGAGGAGCCAGGTCGCAGGTGTCGTCTAAGCCTGCTCCGTAATAGGTGGTGTAAAGAGCCTCATCCTCATCCTCTGTAATATTTTCAACAGGTCCAGTCAGGACAGGAGCGAGCACAGTACATCTCATGCAGTTCATATCAAGGCAGGAAATATAAAGCAGGCAATAGAGTAAGATACATAAAATGCTGTAAGAAGATGTACATGAAACAGGAGAGATATTTGATAACTGGAAATATATACATGATAAGTAAGAACAGTAAGTGACTAGTGATTTAGAGTACGAGATGGCATGTAATTGGCTTAGGTTGAACATGATGTACATGAGTGAACATGTGGGACATCAGCCCATAAGACTGATGCGAACATGATAAAACATGAAAAGTAACAGAGTGAACATGATGGGTAAATCACATGACCATTTATACTCACCCCTACCCACAATTAATACACAAGGATCTAGCCAAGTTACGTTACGTACATGATGTTTTGGTTATACAGGAAACACATGTGGAAACATGAGCGTATATGAAAGAACATGAGAGTACATGAACGTACATGTAAGAACATGAGAGAACATGAGTGTACATGAATAACGCAGAAGCGAAGAATACATGATGTACATGAAACACATGTCATAAAGTATCCGATGCTCCCGCTAAGGGGGATAACATCCCAAGAAGAGATCCGTATAGTACTAATCCGTGATGATAACGTGACAGCATCAAGTAACAGTAATCTAAAGCGAGAATATAAATCGTGACAAGTATGAAACGATCAGAGAATGTACTCGCCTCGTATCTGAATGTCTGAAGCAAATGTACTGTCCAAGGAGAGGTGTCTGGCTCCTAATCAGAACAGCACAAGTCATAACAAGTCTAAAATGATATAATGAAATCCTATTATGCATTCTACATGATTCTAGGTCAATTTAGACCAAAGTCAACTCTTGGTCAACTCTGGTCAACCCTAGAAGTCAAACTAGGTTAACCAAGTCAACCTAGGTCAAACTAGTCTAATTTGGTCTATTCTAGGTCTAACAAGTCATATCTAGGTTTCTAGGCAATAACATGCCTAACCCAACTTATAACATAAATCTACACAAGATATTATCCATGTCTAACAATACACACATTGTCTAGGCTACAATGTAACTTGGAATACCTAACCTATAGCCACTACACAATATCACTCATACACTATACATATATCTATATATATATAAAACACACACAATATCTATTGGAACTTATATATTACAATTCACATAATATATACATATACATAGGAAAATAGAGAGAGAGGGCACTCAAGTACAAGGCAAAAGTGATGTGTGTGTGAATAAGAGTGTTAGGCCTGAAAACAGTGAGTGATAAGTGTCATAGGTGTGTGCAAGAGAGTGCTAGAGTGTGTGGGTGTGTTAGCTATCACAAGAGTGTGTGTGTGACAGTCAAGGGGGTGTTCAAGCTAGTGAAGCAATGTGTAGTGCTCAGATTTTCATAACAGTTTAATGAGAATTAAACAAACTGTAAAATGGATAGGAAATCAATTGACAATGTGAAAAAATGGTTCAAGGATTCACAAAACAGTTAATAATAACTTCAATCTCAGGTTCAAGCTTCATTCACAGTTTTTGAATGACAGTTTACAATGAATAGCTCACAGGAAAAAGAGAATCAGTTTTATGTGGAAAATCATTCAGTTCACAACAGTTTAATGATGAACTTTGAATCTAAATAATGTAAACTTAGTTATCTCTCATTACATAATACACCCAAAAATCAGTTTTATGAGAACTAAACAAAGTTGTAAAATGAAAAGGAAATCAATTGACACTGTCAACATGGTTCAAAGAACTGGAAGTTAAACTCATTCAGTAAAACAACAGTTAACAGTTAAAACAAACCCATAACAGACCCTATTGCAAGTTCTAATCAGTTTGAAGTTAACAAAGAGTCTCCCAAAATCAGTCTCAAGTTGTAATTCCAGATTCCTGAACCTACACCACACCAATTCAGTCCAGAATTTGCATACAAGTAGGGATCATGTAGGAGAACAGGTAAAGGGTTAAATTACGTGCAAACAATAGCATTTAATGGGTTAATTGGAGTCCAAAACTCAGTTTTACAAAACTGGACAGAACCTAGAATAGGGACTGATACACAGTTTTAACTAAACAGGGAAATGAAGATTTCATTATGAAAATTGTTTAAAAATAGGAATTAAAAGGTTGGTAATGTTAAAACACAATGTATGCATGCTATACAAATGGTATGTGTCCACAAAAGTGGACACAAACGTGTCCAGAATCAAAAGCCACACAATCAGCCTACACACTGTGCACAGAACCAACACTGCCTCGTGCACGTGTTCACACCAACACAGTGCACGACACGACACGACACAACCCTCGTGCTCGTGTCCCAAGGTTGACCTAGACTAGGGCTATCCAATGGACACCCTGTCCTGTGTCCAAGTCACGTGTACTGGACACAAAACGTGCGTGTCAGTGCACAAAAATAGTGAAGGACTGCACAGGCCAAGCCCCATGCACGAGCTCGTGCGTGTCAGACACGCCACGTGGGCTCGTGCCACTTGGCACACGGGGTGACAGAAGTTGCCCCATCACGTGTGTCAAGTCTCACGTGTCGGGGAGTCGTGTCCAGGGCGCTGTGTCCCCCGATGAGCAGGGCAAGCACAGTGCCCGCGCGCGCGTGTGCACGACAGCGTGTACACGTGCCCGACACGGCTCGACACGACACAAAAACTTGACACAACTCATAGAATCGTGTAAGCGAGGTTAAGATCTAACATTCCATTCAAATACATTTCTAAATTACACACGAAATGCCCATTGGGGCATTTCATCGAACACTTATCAGTGAACACTGATACGTGTCCAGAATGGACACGAAATGACACGAAATTCCAGGAAAACCTAGTCCTACAGTTTGGCTAGGGTTTGGACATCCTAAAAATGATTTTTACAGAATTTTTAATAGGTTAGAGGAGGTTTTACCTAGTGGTGCACCAAGCTCCAAAAATACACCAAAGTAGAGATCCTTTCAAGCTTCAAAACTCCTCAAATTGTGTGCCCCCTGTCAAATCTCAATCCCAACAGCAAGAAATCACTATTTAGAACCTATAGGAATTTACTAGAGGGAAAAAGGAGCTAATTTGGATTTTCTATGAATTTGTGAAGTTGGAACATTACCTCTTTCTTCTTGGATTCAAATTTTCTAAGGAGGGAGGCTAGCCCTAAGTTTGAGAGGGGTTTTATAGTGGGGGAAAGGATAAGATGGCTGTCATTAGGTTAGGGTTAGGGTTTAGGATGAGGGGCTATGGTTCCTCCAACAATTTCTAGCTAATCTAAGGGCTCACAATTAAAGTAGCCCATTTAACCTTTAGTCCAAAATATCTTTTAACAAATATCTAGATATTTCATTAAGGTAATTACTTTAATGAAACCCTCTAACTTAGTCTCTAGGGTCATGATTAACAATCTAGATTAGGCTAACTTCTAGGTCAAGACTCAACAATTCAACTAGCACATATTTAATTAATATAATTCACAATTTCACAAAAGTGTCAAAATGACTAAAATACCCCTTGGCTTAAAAGTAGAAATTGAAATCCTAAACACATGATTAGGTCTCATTGGTCATGATTAGTCTTCTAGGTCATGTATGACTAATGTTACACTAGCAAACACCAATTCACATTTCACTCAATCAAATAGTTTTAAAATAACTAAAAATCACCAAAAATCATGTCATGACTAAAATCAAATATTTTAATGATTTAAAATACAAAAGTTCAAATTTACCCTTATTTTGGAAAAGTGGGTGTTACAAGTCTACCCCCCTTAAAAGAATTTCGTCCTCGAAATTAAGATGGTCGTACTTCTTCTAGAGTCTCGTCCCCAACAATCATAGTCTCAGAACTTACCTAAATCATACAATTTAAAGAATGACATACAGGGTCATGGCATACGATGGCAGTTGAAGGTCCCATCTAGGTATACTAGTCAAGCTAAACCAAAACGGTCATAGGGTATCAAACATACAAGCAATCTGGGGTGCTAAACTGGAAAAATTACAGAAACAACAAATCATCAAGGCTGTAATGCAGTCTATTATTCTATATAAAAACTGGTAAATATAAACAACAGAGAACCAGCTACAAGGGTCCCTACTCTAAAGCCAGGGCTATACTATCATTCCTAAGATAAAGGCCTAATCACAACTCATCAAATCATCATACTAAGAAAGAGTTATAACTAATGAATTTCTACAAGGAATTAGACTAGTCAACTAAAGTTATCCCTACTCCTAAGTTATTTGATGATGGAAAACACATTTTTTTTACAGAAGAGAAATGAAAGAGGTGATACTTTAAAAACCTTCAAGATATAATCTGATAATCACATGCGTCTGTCCAGAATCATGATACTCAGAATCCTCGCCACGCTAGTAAGCAAGGCTGCAATGAACGGTAGAGTCCATAACTGGGGTATGCATCTCTATGATCAAGTCGTCTGGAATCCTCGCTATGCCGACTAGTATAGCTGCGAGAATTTCCAATCTCATGATCAAGATATGTACATCCGAAGTCAGGTCCCTATGTTCTTGCCACGCCGGCTAATATAGCTGCGGTAAACTCTAGGTTCCATAATAAAGTAGACGTTTTACCATCCCTGTTATTTCCGTCAACATATGTTATCAGAAGATATCGTAAGTCGGATCATAAAATTCATCTCGATAAAAAAAAATCAAATCAACAACGATCCATCAAAATCAGATTCAAATATAAAGGAGTAAGGGTAAATCAAAACATGAGAAAAGGATTTCAAATTTGAAGTTCAGAATGAGATTCTCAAGGGACATCCCAGGAATCTCTCAAGGAATTCTAACTGTGATTGAGTACCCCAAAATATTCTACTCCTACTGCAGGCTGTAGTGATACTCTAGTTCGAATACCACTACATAAACTCGACCTGCATGGGCCACCACTAAAAACGTGTCACGACCCGCACCCTAGAGTAAGGGCACGAGAAGTGGGTACGTCCAGCCTACGCCGCAGTATCGACGGTAGAACGCTGTCCTAGGTCACAACATCTAACAATATATAATACCAGGCAGTTTATACTCAATCACAACTAAGGAAGAAAAGTACGATATGATATAGAACTCAAAAGTGAAGTACAGATAATCAGAAGAGTCTAGTGTCTAAGATAACATCTCAGAAAACATTCCAAGTACAAGTCTCAACTACAGAACATGAAAGAATATATACATCTCAAAACAACAACTGAAAGCCAAAAACAATGCTAAAAAGAAAGATAAAGCCTAGCTGACTAGCCTAGACTATGGGAGTAGTATCCTGAACTGCAGCTAGGTCCTCCAGAGGAGCCAGGTCGCAGGTGTCGTCTAAGCCTGCTCCGTAATAGGTGGTGTAAAGAGCCTCATCCTCATCCTCTGTAATATTTTCAACAGGTCCAGTCAGGACAGGAGCGAGCACAGTACATCTCATGCAGTTCATATCAAGGCAGGAAATATAAAGCAGGCAATAGAGTAAGATACATAAAATGCTGTAAGAAGATGTACATGAAACAGGAGAGATATTTGATAACTGGAAATATATACATGATAAGTAAGAACAGTAAGTGACTAGTGATTTAGAGTACGAGATGGCATGTAATTGGCTTAGGTTGAACATGATGTACATGAGTGAACATGTGGGACATCAGCCCATAAGACTGATACGAACATGATAAAACATGAAAAGTAACAGAGTGAACATGATGGGTAAATCACATGACCATTTATACTCACCCCTACCCACAATTAATACACAAGGATCTAGCCAAGTTACGTTACGTACATGATGTTTTGGTTATACAGGAAACACATGTGAAAACATGAGCGTACATGAAAGAACATGAGAGTACATGAACGTACATGTAAGAACATGAGAGAACATGAGTGTACATGAATAACGCAGAAGCGAAGAATACATGATGTACATGAAACACATGTCATAAAGTATCCGATGCTCCCGCTAAGGGGGATAACATCCCAAGAAGAGATCCGTATAGTACTAATCCGTGATGATAACGTGACAGCATCAAGTAACAGTAATCTAAAGCGAGAATATAAATCGTGACAAGTATGAAACGATCAGAGAATGTACTCGCCTCGTATCTGAATGTCTGAAGCAAATGTACTGTCCAAGGAGAGGTGTCTGGCTCCTAATCAGAACAGCACAAGTCATAACAAGTCTAAAATGATATAATGAAATCCTATTATGCATTCTACATGATTCTAGGTCAATTTAGACCAAAGTCAACTCTTGGTCAACTCTGGTCAACCCTAGAAGTCAAACTAGGTTAACCAAGTCAACCTAGGTCAAACTAGTCTAATTTGGTCTATTCTAGGTCTAACAAGTCATATCTAGGTTTCTAGGCAATAACATGCCTAACCCAACTTATAACATAAATCTACACAAGATATTATCCATGTCTAACAATACACACATTGTCTAGGCTACAATGTAACTTGGAATACCTAACCTATAGCCACTACACAATATCACTCATACACTATACATATATCTATATATATATAAAACACACACAATATCTATTGGAACTTATATATTACAATTCACATAATATATACATATACATAGGAAAATAGAGAGAGAGGGCACTCAAGTACAAGGCAAAAGTGATGTGTGTGTGAATAAGAGTGTTAGGCCTGAAAACAGTGAGTGATAAGTGTCATAGGTGTGTGCAAGAGAGTGCTAGAGTGTGTGGGTGTGTTAGCTATCACAAGAGTGTGTGTGTGACAGTCAAGGGGGTGTTCAAGCTAGTGAAGCAATGTGTAGTGCTCAGATTTTCATAACAGTTTAATGAGAATTAAACAAAACTGTAAAATGGATAGGAAATCAATTGACAATGTGAAAAAATGGTTCAAGGATTCACAAAACAGTTAATAATAACTTCAATCTCAGGTTCAAGCTTCATTCACAGTTTTTGAATGACAGTTACAATGAATAGCTCACAGGAAAAAGAGAATCAGTTTTATGTGGAAAATCATTCAGTTCACAACAGTTTAATGATGAACTTTGAATCTAAATAATGTAAACTTAGTTATCTCTCATTACATAATACACCCAAAATCAGTTTTATGAGAACTAAACAAAGTTGTAAAATGAAAAGGAAATCAATTGACACTGTCAACATGGTTCAAAGAACTGGAAGTTAAACTCATTCAGTAAAACAACAGTTAACAGTTAAAACAAACCCATAACAGACCCTATTGCAAGTTCTAATCAGTTTGAAGTTAACAAAGAGTCTCCCAAAATCAGTCTCAAGTTGTAATTCCAGATTCCTGAACCTACACCACACCAATTCAGTCCAGAATTTGCATACAAGTAGGGATCATGTAGGAGAACAGGTAAAGGGTTAAATTACGTGCAAACAATAGCATTTAATGGGTTAATTGGAGTCCAAAACTCAGTTTTACAAAACTGGACAGAACCTAGAATAGGGACTGATACACAGTTTTAACTAAACAGGGAAATGAAGATTTCATTATGAAAATTGTTTAAAAATAGGAATTAAAAGGTTGGTAATGTTAAAACACAATGTATGCATGCTATACAAATGGTTTGTGTCCACAAAAGTGGACACAAACGTGTCCAGAATCAAAAGCCACACAATCAGCCTACACACTGTGCACAGAACCAACACTGCCTCGTGCACGTGTTCACACCAACACAGTGCACGACACGACACGACACAACCCTCGTGCTCGTGTCCCAAGGTTGACCTAGACTAGGGCTATCCAATGGACACCCTGTCCTGTGTCCAAGTCACGTGTACTGGACACAAAACGTGCGTGTCAGTGCACAAAAATAGTGAAGGACTGCACAGGCCAAGCCACATGCACGAGCTCGTGCGTGTCAGACACGCCACGTGGGCTCGTGCCACTTGGCACACGGGGTGACAGAAGTTGCCCCATCACGTGTGTCAAGTCTCACGTGTCGGGGAGTCGTGTCCAGGGCGCTGTGTCCCCCGATGAGCAGGGCAAGCACAGTGCCCGCGCGCGCGTGTGCACGACAGCGTGTACACGTGCCCGACACGGCTCGACACGACACAAAAACTTGACACAACTCATAGAATCGTGTAAGCGAGGTTAAGATCTAACATTCCATTCAAATACATTTCTAAATTACACACGAAATGCCCATTGGGGCATTTCATCGAACACTTATCAGTGAACACTGATACGTGTCCAGAATGGACACGAAATGACACGAAATTCCAGGAAAACCTAGTCCTACAGTTTGGCTAGGGTTTGGACATCCTAAAAATGATTTTTACAGAATTTTTAATAGGTTAGAGGAGGTTTTACCTAGTGGTGCACCAAGCTCCAAAAATACACCAAAGTAGAGATCCTTTCAAGCTTCAAAACTCCTCAAATTGTGTGCCCCCTGTCAAATCTCAATCCCAACAGCAAGAAATCACTATTTAGAACCTATAGGAATTTACTAGAGGGAAAAAGGAGCTAATTTGGATTTTCTATGAATTTGTGAAGTTGGAACATTACCTCTTTCTTCTTGGATTCAAATTTTCTAAGGAGGGAGGCTAGCCCTAAGTTTGAGAGGGGTTTTATAGTGGGGGAAAGGATAAGATGCTGTCATTAGGTTAGGGTTAGGGTTTAGGATGAGGGGCTATGGTTCCTCCAACAATTTCTAGCTAATCTAAGGGCTCACAATTAAAGTAGCCCATTTAACCTTTAGTCCAAAATATCTTTTAACAAATATCTAGATATTTCATTAAGGTAATTACTTTAATGAAACCCTCTAACTTAGTCTCTAGGGTCATGATTAACAATCTAGATTAGGCTAACTTCTAGGTCAAGACTCAACAATTCAACTAGCACATATTTAATTAATATAATTCACAATTTCACAAAAGTGTCAAAATGACTAAAATACCCCTTGGCTTAAAAGTAGAAATTGAAATCCTAAACACATGATTAGGTCTCATTGGTCATGATTAGTCTTCTAGGTCATGTATGACTAATGTTACACTAGCAAACACCAATTCACATTTCACTCAATCAAATAGTTTTAAAATAACTAAAATCACCAAAATCATGTCATGACTAAAATATCATTATTAAATGATTTAAAATATAAAAGTTCAAAAATTACCCTCATTTGGAAAAGTGGGTGTTACAACAATAGGGTACAATCATTATAGTAACAATCTGGAGTGACAATCATTCAATCATTCTGGTACGATCTTGTAATCAATCACTTCTAGACAATACTATACTGGACTAGACTCCATCCAATCAATCACGGCCAATCATCGCCTACAGCTTTCTACATTAACTAACTAGGGTTATCACAATCCTAGTTACTAACAAGATGCAGTGAGATGCTCCAAATAGTCACAGGCCCTGCAGCTATCCAGGTTATCCAGGCAATTATAGTGACAATTTAGAGAGTACAATGCATTAGAGTGATAATAGAGTTCAATCATTAAAGTGACAATAGAGAGTGCCCCACATAACAGTGGGCTGAAAATGTGCCCTACTCGTCGGCAGGCTACAAGTCCAAACATTTGCGGCCGGGATAACGGGATCGCCTGTAACTGGGGAATATCTCTTCATGACTAATGAATTAATCTAGTCATTAACCTTAGTCCATTTCAGTAGGTACTCCTGACCGTGGTACTCAGGAGTCCCCTCCTAGACATGATGCAAGATAGGACTGGATCATTTGTACAAGCACAATCACCCTCGGTGTCTGGGTTATTCAATCTTGATAAGTCGTGTTAGCCGTCGCAACAGCACTACAAGGAATATCATGTCAAGTTTATCATGTCAAGAGTGCGCCACGGCGGGCCACTATCAAGAATTATCATGTCAAGTTTACTGGTCAGAGTGCGCCACGACGGGCCACTATCAGGTCATGTCAGGTCATTAATCAGGAGTGCACCACTACGGGTCACTGTCGTATTTAGGGTACATGTGCTGGACAGTATAGTACAAGCATTCAATCAGGGGACTCAAGTTATGCTGAGGTTACAAGGCACAAATCATCATTAGGATCAAATAACAATAGAGAAATAATAATAATAATTTAAATAACTGGACAAGGCATAGGAAGGAGCCCTGCGGCTCAGGGTCACTATCAAGTCATGTGTAGCAGGTCAAGTTATCATGCATGTCAGTTCTTGGTCACACCGTGTCAGGTACAATTATCATTTCAGTCATGCCAATCAAATCATGATTTATCAAGTTCAGGACAAAAGGCGTAAGGATATAAAATGGACGTAAAAATATACAATAGGGATAAATGTGTATGCTATAGGAACTCAAGTTATATTGAGAGTCACAAGACTTGGATATAATAAAAATAAACAAAATATAAAATACAGGACATGACAGAGCCATGCGGCTCGGGCAAGACTGGCTCATGCGACAGGATTAATCAGATGCATGCGGCTCAGGAATTGGAGCCCATGCGGCTAGGGTTCAACTCATGCGGCCAGGGACCTAAGAGCACATGCGGCTCAAGATGGATGGGCATATGCGGCCCGGAAGAAGGGGAAGCGCATGCGGCTGGCGAAGATAGATCCTCATGCGACCGGGAACGACTGGGTCCCATGCGGCCAAGGGGGAAGGCCTTATGCGGCCGGGAACAGACGGGGTTTCATGCGGCTGCATAAGCAAGGGGGCGCATGCGGCTAGGTTCACTCAAGGGCGCATGCGGCTCAGGAATAATGGGGCGCATGCGGCTCCAAGAAGTTGGGGTTTCATGCGGCTCAAATAGGAGCTAGGCCATGCGGCCAGGAAAGATGAGCATATGCGGCTGGAGATGCAAGCCTTATGCGGTCAGACTGGTCATGAGCCTATGCGGCCAGAGGATGAAGGGGGTTCAAGCGGCTGGACCAATGCGGGTCATGCGGCCAGGATGTAAATGTTCATGTGGCTCAGGAAGCACAGGTATATGTGGCTCGGGAGTCTCATGCGGCTCCGCCAGGGTAGATCATGCGGCTCAGCCCCACGTAAGGCCATGCGGCCAGAAAGGGGCGGGTCTCCATGCGGTTCGGGTAGAAGTCCATACGGCTAGTCGTAAGTCCTATGCCATGCGGCTCGATCTAATCAGGGTCATGCGGCCCGGGAATCAAAAGTCCATGCGGCTGGATGGATCAAATCTTCATGCGGCTGGGAGTAAGTTCCTGCAGCATAGGCCATACGGCCAAGTCATACCGTAAGCTTATGCGGCTAGGAAGGATAACTGGCCGCATAAAAGCTATGCGGCTCAGTTCTTGCGGCTGTGAACTGTTCTTCTTCTCCATTCTTCCGAGAAGAAGAACCACTCAAGCCATGGCTCCCAAGCTCCATGAATCTTTCATCCAGAGTCCAAATCCGAACTTCCTTAGGTCAAAATAGGGTAGAACGAGTTACTCTACAACATGAAACTATCAAAACTTGAAAATAACAAATTTTAATAGATCAAAACCCATGAAAACCGGATTTGCTTCAAAGATAGATCTACAACAATCTAGCCATCAAATTAGAAAACTCCAAGTTCTAAACATGCTTAGAATGTAACAATAAAGAGAATGGAACAAACAAAATAGAAATCGTCCAACATTCGGCAAGGTGTACTTGCCTCTCCCTCTAATGGCTAGGGTTTGGTGGAAAAGAAATGAATGATGGTGAATGAGGAGGGAGAGAGAAAAGTGGCTTATATAATAAGCTTAAGTGATCTCCACCATTCATTCCTCTCCACTCAATCTAAGCCATACACCTCATCTCATAAAAAACCAAACTAAACCAAACCAAGTCCAAGTCAAAGTTAAACCAAACCCAATAAAACCAAATCCAAGTTAAACCAAGCCACGAAAACCCTGCACTTCGAAAAATTTTAAAATATTACGCAAATCGAGAAATACGAAATACGGCTCGAATAAACATGTATCCGTATAAAATATCGATACAGTGAGACGGGTCTCACAACTCTCCACACCTTAAAAAATTCCGTCCTCATAATTTCCCGAGGCTAGTCGAGCAAGATAACAGAACAAAAGCTCCAGAAAACTCAACAATCTCAATAAATCAAGCATGGCATATAAGTAAAGTAAAACAATCAATAATGTAAATAAATGCGTAAGCGGTAAATAAATGCACAAGAACAAATACAATCATGATCAAGAAGGGCTGGAGGTATATGGATCAATATGTCTCCTGAGACAGTTGTACAGAAACCAACGTTCTCGTTGGCCTAAGCTGACTCTCAAAAATGGATAAAAGTCAAGCCTCAAGGTAAGTCGGTACCAATGACTTAGTTTAAGACATGACTCTACCCAGGACGTATCATCGTAGTTGAAACAGATACTTGAACTTTATCACCTGTTTCAAGATACGAAGACAGAAGCGACTGGCTGATCGGGATGGACTGACATCTCTGCCTGCATGCTGAGACTGATCTCCATAACTGGCCTGGCTGAAGAATGCTGAGCTGCCATCGGCAAAACACGAACAAGATAATCAGAAGGATCAAGAACAGTGCCCTTGAAGGTTGAAGGACACAAGATCAAATCATGGGAACATGAATGATCAATGATCAAAACAGATATCAAGTCAAGTATCAGAGGTAGAGAATAATCCGAAGGAGATCAATAAGGATAATCGTGATTGAGATATCTAAACATGTTAACCCCCACAAATCTGAAAATCGAGACCTGCGTGGGCCACCACTAAAACCATGTCACGCCCCAGAACCGAAATACCGGAGAGCGGGGGCAGACATAGCCAGCTACGTAATCCCAAAGTACGTTAATACTCTGAAATCACGTATAAGCTGTCAAGACATGGGGTTACTCTACAAGCCATCAGTCAATCCTATGGTTTAACAATCCTAGGTATCTCAATCACAGGCAATTATACAAGAACAAGGAGTACGATCATCATACATACAATAGTAAGGCGTTCCGAACCATATATACATGAATGATCATGAAGCCATTACCACAGAACTGATAACTAGCTAGAATATTAGTCGTACATGATAAGGACTAGCTATAGTCTAGAATACACATATCATGTTTATGCCCGTAGGCTACAATATCAAGGAAAATACCAAAACACGGGCAAACACGTGCTCGGGGCTAAATGTTACAAGAGGAGATTTACATATCAGTGGGAGGATGAAGAAGAAACCCACTGAGGCACTCTGGTGCTCCGGCTGGTCACCGTCGAGTAGATGGTGCGGTAGATCCTTCGGGCTCTTCTATCAGAACCTGGCCATGCAAAACCAGTGGAGTCAGACCCCAAATAGCAAGTACCACAAAGGAGGCCGAACTATGAACTTAAAATCAGCAATCATTAGTCATTCAACAAGGAGAGAAAATAATAAGTAAAGGAGGATCGAGATTCGTGCAGTACCAATGCACTTATCCCGAACATAGGGAGACAGTAAGTAAATTATTATTTGACATAAAGTAAGCTGGAGGACATGTTAAATAAATAGAGCAAGGCAATATACGAAGAGAGGACGAAGGCACTGTTCCGATAGCCAGGTTACAATCCTTAAACCAAACAAGGACCGGGATTGTAACCCTTCGCCTGAACAGAACTTAGTCTCTGATCATTTATTGCTAAAGGTGACAATCATTAAATGACAACCAGAGAGTACAATGATAAAAGTGACAATGAAGAGTACCATAAGCTAGAGTGACAATAGGGTACAATCATTATAGTAACAATCTGGAGTGACAATCATTCAATCATTCTGGTACAATCTTGTAATCAATCACTTCTAGACAATACTATACTGGACTAGACTCCATCCAATCAATTACGGCCAATCATCGCCTACGGCTTTCTACATTAACTAACTAGGGTTATCACAATCCTAGTTACTAACAAGATGCAGTGAGATGCTCCAAATAGTCACAGGCCCTGCAGCTATCCAGGTTATCCAGGCAATTATAGTGACAATTTAGAGAGTACAATATATTAGAGTGACAATAGAGTTCAATCATTAAAGTGACAATAGAGAGTGCCCCACATAACAGTGGGCTGGAAATGTGCCCTACTCGTCGGCAGGCTACAAGTCCAAACATTTGCGGCCGGGATAACGGGATCGCCTGTAACTGGGGAACATCTCTTCATGACTAATGAATTAATCCAGTCATTAACCTTAGTCCATTTCAGTAGGTACTCCTGACCGTGGTACTCAGGAGTCCCCTCCTAGACATGATGCAAGACAGGACTGGATCATTTGTACAAGCACAATCACCCACGGTGTCCGGGTTATTCAATCTTGACAAGTCGTGTTAGCCATCGCAACAGTACTACAAGGAATATCATGTCAAGTTTATCATGTCAAGAGTGCGCCACGACGGGCCACTATCAAGAATTATCATGTCAAGTTTACTGGTCAAGAGTGCGCCACGACGGGCCACTATCAGGTCATGTCAGGTCATTAATCAGGAGTACACCACTACGGGTCACTGTCGTGTTTAGGGTACATGTGCTGGACAGTATAGTACAAGCATTCAATCAGGGGACTCAAGTTATGCTGAGGTTACAAGGCACAAATCATCATTAGGATCAAATAACAATAGAGAAATAATAATAACAATAATTTAAATAACTGGACAAGGCATAGGAAGGAGCCCTGCGGCTCAGGGTCACTATCAAGTCATGTGTAGCAGGTCAAGTTATCATGCATGTCAGTTCTTGGTCACACCGTGCCAGGTACAATTGTCATTTCAGTCATGCCAATCAAATCGTGATTTATCAAGTTCAGGATAAAAGGCGTAAGGATATAAAATGGACGTAAAAATATACAATAGGGATAAATGTGTATGCTATAGAAACTCAAGTTATATTGAGAGTCACAAGACTTGGATATAATAATAAATAAAATATAAAATACAGGACATGACAGAGCCATGCGGCTCGGGCAAGACTGGCTCATGCGGCAGGATTAATCAGATGCATGCGGCTCAGGAATTGGAGCCCATACGGCTAGGGTTCAACTCATACGGCCAGGGACCTAAGAGCACATGCGGCTCAAGATGGATGGGCATATGCGGCCCGGAAGAAGGAAAAGCGCATGCGGCTGGCGAAGATAGATCCTCATGCGGCCGGGAACGACTGGGTCCCATGCGGCCAAGGGGGAAGGCCTTATGCGGCCGGGAACAGACGGGGTTTCATGCGGCTGCATAAGCAAGGGGGCACATGCGGCTAGGTTCACTCAAGGGTGCATGGCTTATGAATAATGGGGCGCATGCGGCTCCAAGAAGTTGGGGTTTTATGCGGCTCAAATAGGAGCTAGGCCATGCGGCCAGGAAAGATGAGCATATACGGCTGGGGATGCAAGCCTTATGCGGTCAGACTGGTCATGAGCCTATGCGGCCAGGGGATGAAGGGGGTTCATGCGGCTGGACCAATGCGGGTCATGCGACCAGGATGTAAATGTTCATGTGGCTCAGGAAGCACAGGTATATGTGGCTCGGGAGTCTCATGCGGCTCCGCCAGGGTAGATTATGCGGCTCAGCCCCACGTAAGGCCATGCGGCCAGAAAGGGGCGGGTCTCCATGCGATTCGGGTAGAAGTCCATACGGCTAGTCGTAAGTCCTATGCCATGCGGCTCGATCTAATCAGGGTCATGCGGTCCGGGAATCAAAAGTCCATGCGGCTGGATGGATCAAATCTTCATGCGGCTGGGAGTAAGTTCCTGCAGCATAGGCCATACGGCCAAGTCTTGCCGTAAGCTTATGCGGCTAGGAAGGATAACTGGCCGCATAAGAGCTATACGGCTCAGTTCTTGCGGCTGTGAACTGTTCTTCTTCTCCATTCTTCCGAGAAGAAGAACCACTCAAGCCATGGCTCCCAAGCTCCATGAATCTTTCATCCAGAGTCCAAATCCGAACTTCTTTAGGTCAAAATGGGGTAGAACGAGTTACTCTACAACATGAAACTATCAAAACTTGAAAATA
Source organism: Iris pallida (assembly GCA_029216955.1). Taxonomy (NCBI): domain Eukaryota; kingdom Viridiplantae; phylum Streptophyta; class Magnoliopsida; order Asparagales; family Iridaceae; genus Iris; species Iris pallida. The sequence continues at coordinate 18,245,556 of JANAVB010027397.1, read as the reverse complement.
ACAAATTTTAATAGATCAAAACCCATAAAAACCGGATTTGCTTCAAAGATAGATCTACAACAATCTAGCCATCAAATTAGAAAACTTCAAGTTCTAAACATGCTTAGAATGTAACAATAAAGAGAATAGAACAAACAAAATAGAAATCGTCCAACATTCGGCAAGGTGTACTTGCCTCTCCCTCTAATGGCTAGGGTTTGGTGGAAAAGAAATGAATGATGGTGAACGAGGAGGGAGAGAGAAAAGTGGCTTATATAATAAGCTCAAGTGATCTCCACCATTCATTCCTCTCCACTCAATCTAAGCCATACACCTCATCTCATAAAAAACCAAACTAAACCAAACCAAGTCCAAGTCAAAGTTAAACCAAACCCAATAAAACCAAATCTAAGTTAAACCAAGCCACGAAAACCCTGCACTTCGAAATTTTTTAAAATATTACGCAAATCAAGAAATACAAAATACGGCTCGAATAAACACGTATCCGTATAAAATACCGATACAGTGAGACAGGTCTTGCTTAGCCTAGTCTTGGTTTAATCTTGACTTGGTTTATTTTGGTTTGGTTCAACATGTTGGCTTGGTTTGGTTTGAGATGGTTTGGGCTTAATATATAATTCAACCCCTCTCTCTCTCCTCCATTTATTTCTCATAACTTCTCCATCTTCTTCATTTACTCCTCTCCACCTACACCCAAGAGCCCTAGGCAAGTGCAACTTACTTCATGATGGATCTCAAGTTTATTATTCTATTCTCTTCTTTACATGATTATAAGTCTTTTTGAAACTTGGAGTTTTTGATTTTTATGGGTGGATTCTTGTAGATCTAAGTTTGATATATTTTTGATTTTTGTGGTTTTGATCTATCAAACTTGTTTTTTTCAAAAACTAATTGTTCCATGTTGTAGATAATTTCGTTCTACCCCATTTTGACCTTTGAAAGTCCTAATTTGGAGTTATTTGACCGAGTTATGGTCATTTGAAGTTCCTGGGTTCAACTAAGCATTTTTATGCTGGTTGGAGAAGATGAACAGTATGCGTGCGCGCTTTTTAGCACCGCATCATCTAGGTTGTGCGCATTTTGGCACAACCTGGCTGCTGGCGTAACCTGGCTGCTGGCACAACCTGGCTTCTGACGCAACCTGGCTGCTGGCGCAACATGGCTTCTGGCGCAACCTGGCTGCTGGCGCAACCTAGCTGCTGGCTAACCTGCTGCTGGCTGAACTGGCTGCGCAACCTGGCTTCTGGCGCAACCTGGCTGCTGGCGCAACCTGGCTTCTGGCACAACCTGGCTTCTGGCACAACCTGAATTTTGGCACAACCTCGCTTGGCACAACCTAGCTTGGCGCAACCTAGTTTGGCGCAACCTGGCTTGGCATAACCTGGCTTGGCACAACCTAGCTTGGCTCAACCTGGCTTGGCACAACCTAGCTTGGCATAACTAGCTTGGCCCAACCTAGCTTGGCACAACCTAGCTTGGCATAACCTGGCTTGGCACAACCTGGCTTGGCGCACTCTTGACAAGTAACTAGTAAACTTGATATGACATGTATAATCTTGATAGTGGTCCGTCGAGGCGCGCTCCTGACAAGCAATCTTGACAAATAACAAGTAACTTGACATGACATGATAATCTTGAACGCTGTTGCGACAGCTACCCTTACTTGCTAAGTAACTCTTGTCTTGACACCGTGGTTGATTTTCTTGATTGTACCTATATAAGCTACCTGTCTCGTCTTGCATCAAGTCTAGGACATGAATTCCTGGTTACCACGGTCAGGGATTCATAATAATTTTGAGTAGGTTAATGACTAGATTGATCAAGTAGTTCATATAAAGAGATTTTCCCAGTTACAGCCGATCTCGTTATCCCGGCCACACCAGAAAGACTTGTAGCCTGCCGACGAGTAGGGCACATTTTCAGCTCACTGTCATGTGGGGCACTTCTTGAAAACATAAGTACTGAAAGTACACCAGTAAGCTTGATAACTCTTGTAACTCTAATAAATCTCCTCGCCTGGATAACCTGGATAGCTGTAGGGCTTGTGACTGCGGGAACATCTCATTGCATCTTGCTAGTAACTAGGCTTATGATAACCCTAGTTAGTTAAAGTATCAAGCCGTACTCTTTGCTTGGCCGTGAATGATGGTTGTAGTCCAGTCTAGTCTTGTCTAATCGATACTAGTCTATGATTACTTTAACACATGCTTGCTTATGCCTTACTCTTGTCGATAATTGGTTGGAGACTAAGCTCTGATCAAATGAAGGGTTACAATCCCGGTCATTGTTTGGTTTACGATTTGTAACTTGGCTACCAGAATAGTCCCTTAGTTGTCTTATCGTTTATCACTTTGTTTTCTCTAACTTATGTCTTTTATTATCATTTATGTTCCCATGTGCTAATATGCTGGTTTTAGTTCTTAAGTGAAGCCTCCCTTGTGGCACTTGCTCTTCTGGGGTCTGACCCAGCTGGTTTTGTATGGCCAGATTTGGAGTAGGACTCGAGGATCCTCCAGCCTTTCAGCCAGATGGTGACCACTAGGCGCAACCCTGGTAACGAGTGGGTTCTTATTTTGCTCTCCCACTCTCTTGTAAAAATATTCTTTTGAGGCGTTTAGCTGCCGAGCAAGTGTTAGCTCGTTTGCAACTTTACTTACTGTCTGCCTACGGGCTGTAACATGATTGACAAATCATAGGGTTGATCATGTATGACTGAAACTCTTGCTAGTCTTCACATTTTGTATGACTAGCTTCATGATCATCTGAATATGTAATATTTGGGACGCCTTACTTTGTATGTCTGATGATTTAACATCTTGTAACATTTACTTACTTGCTTGAGATTGAGACACTAGGCTTGTTCATGACCATAAGAGACTGCTGGCTTATAGATAAATTCTCATGCATCTAGACAGCCGTGACCGTATATCGAGGTAGACTATACTTCAATGTACATAGCTGGCTGTGTCTATCCCCCGCTCTCCAGTATTCTGGTTCTGGGATGTGATACGGTTTAAGTGGTGGCCCATGTAGGTCTTGTAAATCAAGATGTGTGAGAGTTTCACTGAATAGATGTCTCAATCAGCACTCGTCCTTGATCTCTACTCGTGTCTTCTAATCTTTCTGAAATCTTGACCTGATCACATGTTTACATCCTCGATCTATCATGGTCCTTCCTTATTGTTCCCCATCCCGTTTCTTCAGCGGCATTATTTCTGGTCCTACCGATCAGTAAGACGGAGCACCTCCAGTGGACCAGCAGCAACCTGGAGACCAAGCCCAGCACTCTGGAGCGGCCTTCCGAGTCATGCATTCTGGGGATCCAGAGCTCCCAGTTCAGCCAGTCCAGCCCGCAGAGCCTGATAATAGAATCCTGGTGGGGCTTATTAGGGAATTGCTTGCATCTCAAGATCGTCAGGGCGATGCCCTGTACCAGACAGTACAAGATGCCATGGGCAGAGTTGGTTATCAAGGAAACAATGTGGCTAACAGCTTCAAGCGTCTGAACCCTCATTACTTTGACAGACTGAAGATGCTATTGCTGCTGATGCATGGCTTCAGGACACAGAGGTTATCCTGGAAGCAGCTAGGATTCCTGAGGGTGAGAAGGTGGCCGTCGTACGCCTGCAGTTATTGGACTTAGCCCGCAGCTGGTGGGCGATGCAAGCAGTTGGATTGGCGACGCCTGTCTTATGGGCGGTATTCAGCGACAAGTTCCAGACGAAGTACTTTGATGCAGTAGCGCTCGGTATGATCTGCAGACCAGATTCAGCAATCTCAAGCAGATGGGAAGGACGGTCGATGGATATGCGGCCGAGTTTTCTAGGCTTAGTCAATTTGCTCCCACCTTGGTGGCGACCGAATTGGACCGAGCGCAGCAATTCCAGCAGGGACTCCACCTAGAGATCATTATATCAGTAGACCAGTTTGAGCACCAGACGTTTGATGTCGTCTTGCGAGCAACGAAGAGGCATGAGTATACCTCCCAGAGGATAATAGATCGAACTGGAGGACGGAAGAGGTCTTATGGACATTTGTCCCAGTCATCAATACCAGTCCCGGCAGCTAGGGCTTTGACCATTAGAGCTCCTAAGAGGGCGACCACAGTTTCGTCGGTTCAGTACTCGATACCGATGTACCCTCAACAGAAGCAGAAGCAGAAGAGAAGCAGTCTTCCATGATGGGCTGCACTCATTATGGAAAGCCAGGACACATAGTCTCAGAGTATCGCAGAGCACAGGGGTTGTGCTTGGCTTGTGGGACACTGGATCACATGATAGGGTCCTGTCCGCATAGAGCCAGTTTCTCTTCATCAACCCTAACCAGTCCATCGGTTAGGGGACCAGCACTAGTGCAGCAGCAGTACCATCCTCCGAGGCTATTACCGTCTCAGGCTCAAGCTTTCCAGCAGAGGCCGTAACAGTATGCTCAGGCCCAAGCTCAGATTCAGAGCAGGCAGAGAGGTCACCAACAGAGGGGACCAGCACCGAAAGGACAAGGTCAAGCTATGGCTCTGATCATGGCAGAAAAATTGGCATCATGTGAGGTGGTGGCAGGTACCATTCTCGTCAACTCTTTTCCAGCATCAGTATTATTTGATTCGGGTGCATCGTATTCATTTATGTCTGCACGATTCGCTACACGGATAGGACTGGAGCCCGAGTCATTGTCAGTAAGGCTCAATATACTTACTGGTAACGGTCTTGTAGGGGTAGATAGAGTCTATTCCTCGTGTCGAATCGTAGTTAGCGGTAGAGAGTTTTCTGCTAGATTGATAGAATTTCTGATGGCCGACTATGATGTAGTCTTAGGAATGGATTGGTTGAAGGATCAATACGCAAGAATAGACTGCCATATTGGCAGGATTGTTTTTGGTATTCTAGGCGAACCAGAGTTTTTATTTTCCAGAGGTGAAGTAGAACCTTCTCCACCAGTATTGCGGATGGCAGTAGCAGAAGCAGTTCAATTTTCCAGAGTAGTAGAATAGTTGTCTAATGTATTTTCCGAAGAACTTCCAGGCATACCACCGGAGAGAGAGAGTTTACTATCGATTTGATTCCAGGGACGGCACCAGTGTCAGAAAGAGTCTACAGAATGGCACCATCAGAGTTGGAGATCTTGTACAAGATGATTGAAGAACTCAGAACCAAGGGATTCATTTGTGCTAGTGGATCACCTTGGGGAGCCCCGATGCTTCTTGTGAAAAAGAAGGATGGTACATCAAGATTATGTATTGATTATCGTACCTTGAATTCTATAACAATCAAGAACAGATATCCTCTACCAAGGATAGATGACTTGTTCGATCAACTCAGTAGGGCAGCAGTATTCTCGAAGATTGACTTGCGGTCGGGGTACCATCGGATCAGAGTCAGAGAGCAAGATATTTCGAAGACAACATTCAGATCTAGATATGGATATTGGGAGTTTTTCGTTATGCCATTTGGAGCGACCAATACGCCAGCTGTATTCATGGAACTCATGAATCGTATCTTTATGTCCTATTTGGACTAGTTTGTGATAGTGTTCATAGACGACATCTTAGTCTATAGTAAGAATGAAGCAGAGCATGAGCAACATCTCCGAATAGTCCTACAGATTCTCAGAGAGCACCAGTTGTACGCGAAGTTCAGTAAGTGCAAATTTTGGCTTAATCGCATTTCGTACTTAGGTCACATCATCGCCCGAGGTGGAGTAGAAGTGGACCCCCAGAAGATAGTTGCCATAGAGACATGGCCAATTTCCAGCACCGTCGCAGAAGTTCACAGTTTTCTAGGATTGGCCGGCTATTACCGACGATTTGTGTCATACTTTGCTCGAATTTCGACACCATTGACGCAGTTGACCCGTAAGGATGTGCAGTTTGCTTGGATATAGAGTGTCAGAGTTCATTCGAGAAGTTGAAGCAAGGATTGATGACGGTACCCATTCTCACACTTTCAAATGGGACTGAGGATATTTAGTTTATTGTGACGCTTCCGACAGAGGATTGGGATGTGTCTTAATGCAGCATGGTAAGATAGTAGCTTATACATCACGTCAGCTTCGTGATCATGAGAGAAATTACCTAACCGATGACTTGGAGTTAGCAGCAGTGGTCTTCGCACTTAAGTTGTGGAGACATTACTTGTACGGATATCGGGTAGAGATTTTTATCGACCACAAGAGTCTTAAGTATGTGTTTACTCAGAAGCATCTTAATATGCGTCAGCAAAGATGGCTAGAGTTATTGGTGGATTATGACATCAACCTGCAGTATCATCCTCGAAAGGCTAACGTAGTTGCATATGCGTTGAGTAGAAGAGAATGAGCTTATTTTCTAATAGTACAGCCAGAGTTATTAGCAGATCTTCAGAAGATGAAAATAAAGATAGTTCTCCCTACCAATATGGCATTGATGTCCAGTATGCAAGTTCAGTCCAGTATAGTTGAGAGGATCAAGATGGTACAATCAACAGATTTTAAGCTTCAGCGGCTTAGGACAGAATATGAAACAGAAAGGAGAACAAATTTATGTATTCACGAAGACGGTACTCTCTGACATGGAAGGCGTCTTTGTGTACCCAGCGGTGATATCAGACAAGAGATCATGGCAGAGGCTCACAGTTTACAGTATTCAATTCATTCCGGTGGCACGAAGATGTATCGTGATATCCGTCAGCATTTCTGGTGGAATGGCATGAAGAGGGCGATAGCCCGGTTTGTCTCTCGTTGTTTAGTTTACTAACAAGTTAAAGCTGAACATCAGAGGCCAGCCGAACTTCTTTAACCTTTATCGATCCCAGAATGGAAATGAAAGCACATTACCAAGGATTTTGTAACTTAATTACCTAAATCTTCAGCTGGAAGAGATGCTATCTGGATAGTTGACCGGCTCACGAAGATAGCTCATTTTATCCCTTTCAGAATTGGCCAATCAATGGATCAGCTTGCAGAGATGTACCTCAGGCAGATAGTAAGATTGCTTAGAGTGCCAGTTAGTATCACTTCAGACAGAGATTTAAGATTTACATCACACTTTTGGCGGAGTCTTCATGAGAGTTTGGGAACTTGTCTCAAGTTCAGTTCAGCTTATCATCCGCAGACAAATGGTCAGTCAGAGCGCACGATTCAAACTCTTGAAGATATATTATGATCATATACACTTAACTTTGGTGGTTCGTGGGAAGATCACCTGCACTTGGTGGAGTTCTCCTACAATAACAGTTTCCAGGCCAGTATCCAGATGGCACCGTTTGAGGTACTGTATGGCAGAAAGTGCATATCACCTTTAGCCTGGGACGATGTAGGCGAGAGGCAGATGCTTGGTCCAGAAATGGTTACTCGGACTATTGAGGTGGTCAGACAAGTTAGAGATCATCTTCGAGTTGCACAAGATCGTCAGCGTTATTGGGCCGTTTCTTATCGGCGTCCTCTTGAGTTTTCTATCAGCGACCACGTATTCCTTAGGATCTCGTCTACCCGTGGTGTCATTCGATTTGGCGTACGGGGAAAGCTTAGTCCTAGGTATATAGGGCCGTTTAACATTTTCGAGCGAGTAGGTGATGTGTTCTATCGTCTCGCTCTTCCACCATCGTTACGTGAGGTACATGACGTATTCTATGTATCCCAATTATGACGGTATATCCTGGATCCGAGCCATATCCTTGATCATTCGGAATTGGTTGTTGGTACCAACCATTCGTATGAGGAAAGGCCCGTATCCATATTGGACCGAAGAGAGAAGGTACTCAAGAACAAGCCTATTAAGTTAGTCCGTATTGTTTGGGGTCATCACTCTTTGGGTGAGTCAACTTGGGAACGTGAGGATGATATCCGATCGCGATATCCACACCTGTTTGACTCATGAGGTATAATGTCTTCCTTATGCCTTATGCTCTTAACTCCTTGCTTGCATGATTGATTGCTTGATTAATTGCTAGTCATAGATTGCATGTGGTTAGTGTAGCTTGTCCCGACATCTTTAGCCTCTTGATTAAATTTCGACGACGAAATTCTTTTAAGATGGGTAGAGTTGTCACTCCCGTTTCCCGTTATACGTATTTTTATTATACGTGTACGAATTTTTAACATTTGTCAGGTGGATCGTAGTTAGACTTGTCTTGCTTAGCCTAGTCTTGGCTTAATCTTGACTTGGTTTATTTTGGTTTGGTTCAACATGTTGGCTTGGTTTGGTTTGAGATGGTTTCGGCTTAATATATAATTCAACCCTCTCTCTCTTCCATTTATTTCTCATAACTTCTCCATCTTCTTCATTTACTCCTCTCCACCTACACCCAAGAGCCCTAGGTAAGTGCAATTTACTTCATGATGGATCTCAAGTTTTATTGTTCTATTTTCTTCTTTACATGATTATAAGCCTCTTTAGAACTTGGAGTTTTTGATTTTTATGGGTAGATTCTTGTAGATCTAAGTTTGATATATTTTTAATTTTTGTGGTTTTGATCGATCAAACTTGCTTGTTTTTAAAAACTAGTTGTTCCTTGTTGTAGAGAATTCGTTCTACCCCATTTTGACCTTTAAAAGTCCTAATTTGGAGTTATTTTGACCGAGTTATGTTCATTTGAAGTTCATGGGTTCAACCAAGCATTTTTATGCTAGCTGGAGAAGATGAACAGTGTACGCGCGCGCTTTTTAGCACCGTGTCATCTAGGTTGCGTGCATTCTGGCACAACCTGGCTGCTGGAGCAACCTAGCTTCTGGCGCAACATGGTGCTGGCGCAACCTGGTTTCTGGAACAACCTGGCTTCTGGCGCAACCTGGCTTCTGGCGCAACCTGGTTGCTGGCACAACCTGGCTGCTGGCACAACCTGGCTTCTGTCTGCTGGCAAACCTGGCTGCTGGCGTAACCTGGCTGCTGGCTCAACCTGGCCGCTGGCGTAACCTGGCTGCTGGTGCAACCTGGCTGCTGGCACAACCTGGCTTCTGACGCAACCTAGCTGCTGGCATAACCTGGCTACTGGCGCAACCTGGCTTCTGGCGTAACCTGGCTTCTGGCAAACCTGGATTTTGGCATAACCTAGCTTAGCACACCTGGCTTGGCACAACCTAGCTTGGCGCAACCTGGCTTGGCACAACCTGGCTTGGCACAACCTAGCTTGGCATAACCTGGCTTGGCACAACCTGGCTTGGCCCAACTAGCTTGGCCCAACCTAGCTTGGCACAGCCTAGCTTGGCGCAACCTGGCTTGGCACAACCTGGCTTGGCACACTCTTGACAAGTAACAAGTAACTTGATATGACATGTATAATCTTGATAGTGGCCATCGAGGCACACTCCTGACAAGCAATCTTGACAAGTAACAAGTAACCTGACATGACATGATAATCTTGAACGCTGTTGCGACAAACTCTTACTTGCTAAGTAACTCTTGTCTTGACACCGTGGTTGATTTCTTGATTGTGCCTGTATAAGCTACCTGTCTCGTCTTGCATCATGTCTAGGACATGAATTCTTGGTTACCACGGTCAGGGATTCATTATGATTTTGACTAGGTTAATGACTAGATTGATCAAGTAGTTCATATAGAGAGATTTTCCCAGTTACAGGCGATCCCGTTATCCCGGCCACACCAGAAGGACTTGTAGCCTGCCGACGAGTATGGCACATTTCTAGCTCACTGTCATGTGGGGCACTTCTTGAAAACATAAGTACTGAAAGTACACTAGTAAGCTTGATAACTCTTGTAACTCTAATAAATCTCCTCGCCTGGATAACCTGGATAGCTGCAGGGCTTGTGACTGCGGGAACATCTCATTGCATCTTGCTAGTAACTAGGCTTGTGATAACCATAGTTAGTTAAAGTATCAAGCCGTACTCTTTGCTTGGCCGTGAATGATGGTTGTAGTCCAGTCTAGTTGTCTAATCGATGCTAGTCTATGATTACTTCAACACATGCTTGCTTTTGCCTTACTATTGTCGATAATTGGTTGGAGACTAAGCTCTGTTCAGGTAAAGGGTTACAACCCCGGTCCTTGTTTGGTTTACAGGTTGTTACTTGGCTACCGGAATAGTCCCTTAGTTGTCTTATCGTTTATCACCTTATTTTCTCTAACTCATGTCTTTTATTATCATTTGTTCCTATGTGCTAATATGCTAATTTTAGTTCTTAAGTGAAGCCTCCCTTGTGGCACTTGCTCTTCTGGGGTCTGATCCATAGTTTTGTATGGCCAAATTTTGGAGTAGGACTCGAGGATCCTCCAGCATTCCAGCCAGATGGTGACCACTAGGCGCAACCCTGGCAACGAGTGGGTTCTTTTTGCTCTCCCACTCTTGTAAAAATTTCTTTTGAGGCGTTTAGCCGTCGAGCAAGTGTTAGCTCGTTTGCAACTTACTTAATGTCTGTCTACGGGCTGTAACATGATTGACAAATCCTAGGGTTGATCATGTATGACTGAAACTCTTGCTAGTCTTCACATTTTGTATTACTAGCTTCATGATCATCTGAATATGTAATATTTGGGACGCCTTACTTTGTATGTCTGATGATCTAACATCTTGTAACATTTACTTACTTGCTTGAGATTGAAACACTAGGCTTGTTCATGACCATAAGAGACTGTTGGCTTGTAGATAAATTCTCATGCATCTAGACAGCCGTGAGTATATCGAGGTAGATTATACTTCAATGTACGTAGCTGGCTGTGTCTGTCTCCTGCTCTCCAATTTTCTAGTTTTGGGGCGTGATATAACATGTGAGAGATGCGAGAGTAGTTTAAAACATGTGAAAGATACTGGGAGCAGTATAAAGCATGTGAAGATATGACTTGTAGTTCAAGAAACAATATTTTAATACGATCGTTCACAGTTTATCATATGCAGTAAATAAAGTTTGTAGGGGTACTTGCCTTGTATAAAGTAAGGGTACATATATGAAGCTATAGATATCCGGTGTCCTGTCACTGTCAAAAAGGATATAAAATCTTAGTTTTTATACTAAGCTTAATACTAGGACACTAGTGGTGTGACACGACTTTCTGACTGGACACCTAGCCAAATGATGACTTTAGCGTAGGAGACCAATATGGGGTGACACAATACCTAAAACAACCTTTTAAGGTCTCTATACTAAGGTAGGGTAAGGTCCCAACACTAAATTATCCCAAAATTACACATAACTTCGCAAGACATAATATTAAATTAATAATTCAGACTGTACACTATGTTCCAAAAATTATTAGGATAGGCAAAAGCTCAATTTTATATAAAACAAAGTACCAACATGATCCTTGTTAATTAGAAATTTATACTAATTTTTCTGGAATTTATGAACTAATATAGATATTTATTAAAAATCAGTAAACACAAGTACTTTAAAAATGAGTTCTGTTTTCCTATTTTTTAAAATGGCAGATATAAAATTAAATCCTGGAATAATTATATTAAATTATCTAAACAACATAGTATTTAAATATAATTTTTTCCAGATTTTTACAGCATTTAATACTGCCTAAAAATTCAATACAACAAGGTACAGTTTCTGAAAATAATAAATAATATTTATATATTTATCCACGTATACGAATTTGAACTGAAGTCCAGATACGGGACCCAAGGCCATGAATCAAGTCCGATATGACTCGTACAGACCTTGAATGTACTTACACTCATTTAAGTCCACAAAACCCATACTAGGTCTGGACTTAATGGCCTTGATTAACAGAATACATAAAAATACGAAATTAAAAATATAGACATATGTATATAATAATATTTTAATGCAGTAAATATACTTAGCCATAATATTAAATAATAAAATAACATGTAAATTTACATATATTAAAATATAGCACAAAATATATATACATACATAGAAGTAATATATATAAATTAGTATATAAACATGTATATATATATATATATATATATATATATATATATATAATAATAATAAATATAATAACATAATATATAATATATATATATATATTATATATATATATATATATATATATATCTATATATATATAATATATATATATATATATATATATATAATATATATATAGATAAACAGTATATATATATATATAGATATATATATATATATATATATATATATATATATATATTATATATATATATATTATATTTTTTTTTTTTTTTTTTTGGGTGTCCGCGCATCCCCCATCCACCCGTGGCCACTGCCACCCAGCCGGGTGGATGCGGAGGGGGGGCTCGATCCCGGGTCTCCCCGCCGAGCCCCCCCCTCGTGCCACTCGCGCTATTTATATATATATATATATAATATATATTTTTTTTTATATAAATATATATATATATATATATATATATATATATTTCCTTATATTATATAATTAATATATTATATATATATATATATATATTCTATATATAAATATATATATAATATAAGGAATAATATATATATATCTATATATATATTATTATATTTCCTATATATATATAATATATATATATATATATTAATATATATATATATATATATTATATATATATATATATATATATATTTTTTTTTTTTTGAAGAAGGAAATATTATTGAATCGGAAATAAACACCACAGAGACAACAAACACCACAGACCAGCCAGCCCCACAAAAAGCCAACACCAAATTCAAAAGTTTGAAATTAGAAACTCGCTCCCTGTCC
>JANAVB010027397.1:18225424-18227924 GCA_029216955.1 Iris pallida | reverse complement strand
GGTATGCTTTTCTAAACCAATCGTGGCTCGTGCCTTAGACAGACCTTGTTCTTTAGGCGACGCTATCGCTCTAGTCACATACTTTATACGGCGAGCCTTGTTCTCGAGGGACTACGCGACTTAACAACCGCAGATAGAGCGAGACAGTGCTAGAAATGGCTTAGATCAATCGACATAACTTTGCCTAACTTATTTATGCAACGACTTGACGAGCAAAGGCTATGCCAAGCTTCGTATCGAGGGAACGTGCCGTACATGCGTTCGACTTGAACAACCAAGTTCTTGGGTGCCTAGACTTAAGCCACAAGCTGTACAATATGACTTAACCCACGGGACTTGTGAAGGCTATGCCAAGCCTTGGACGACGGACCGTGCATGTTTTATCCAGCATTTGTGGGCGACGCCTATGACTTAGGCTAATTCGAGTGTTGTGGCAACTTAGCAATTAGGCCAACTTCCTTCTTCCAAGCCACGGGATGAAGGGCCGAGTGTTATTTTGAAAGCACGCTGAGCAGACTTCTAGCAGACCGTGGGACCTTTTTTTTCCAGTTCTAAATACATTTCGATCCATCGGGATTATTCTCTTAGCTATTTGGATGCGTCTCTTTTATTATCAAGCCTAACTTGTGCAAGTTAAAAATATGCGAGTAGTTATTATGTGAAGGCTAAGACGAGGCAAGTTCATCGAAACTACCCCACCTGAGCAGTCTTCGAGCAAGCCGTTGCGAGGCTAAGTCTGAACGCCGTCGGCGTTTTGCTTCTTCCAATTGACTGAAGGACGGAGCACTACATCATACACCACTCAGAAAAAGTTTCGTCCTCGAAACTAACTGAGTACTTACTTATGGACCACTTTGATCCAAGGACTCTCGTACACACTCCGCCTATGTGTTTTCTTCAATCCGAGCCACGCTCGCACTAGTATCAATCTTTTCTTTTAACACGATTTCAAATCCTTGACACTTTTCCATTCCTCTCACTTGAATTCAACATATCACTTGGTTGGATCGTGCACGCATTCCAAGCGTCCCTAAAATACATGCATTCAACCAAACCGTATGATAGAGAATTCTTCATTCTCACCCGAGTCGCATCGTACACATATTCAGGTGTCCCTGAAATATGCATGTCAGTCGAATCACTTGAGGGATATTCCTATATTCTTGATTCACTCTATCAATCCATACCTATCCACAAGATCAATCTTTTGATTGGCACTCTTGAAACAGGGGCGTCCGCCTGCTGCTAAGCCGTTTCTCAAGGCTAAAGTCAATTCAGGATTGGAATCATAGTTCTCCAACAATATGCCAACAGTGACTCCAATCCTAGGGTCAACCAGGTCGATAATACGGGATTTTCTACCCAAGCTCGTATCACTCAGATTTATAAACATCGAGCAAGATCACCTAATTCGCATCAAGGCACTCGTTGCACATATTCAAATCTGTTCAATTCACCAATTCTAACTAATTTATGTATTCGATCACGAGGTCGTCTAGTACACAATTTGTCATGCCCCAGTCTTACATAAGTTCGATTATCTACGTTGGACATGAATCACCATGCCACGTTCGCAGGATAATCGTCCTCATTGGAGCGTAACTCTTGCTCGAGTCTAGACTAATTCATTCTCGATATGCGGATTGGACCAATACTCAAGTTTAATCGTCAAGCATACTGAGTCATTCTCGAGTCTAACTTCGCGTCAAACCACAAGTCAAAGCAATCAAATTGCCACTCCATGCAAGTTCGATCACCCCCGCTATATGAATCACCATACCAGCGCTCACGCGGAGTGATCGCCCTAATCGGCGTGATGTATGTACGAGGCCGAAGTTTGTGCTCGTATAAGACAAGAACGTCAATATGTGGTTATCGTCGAAGCAATCCAAACATTTATTTTCATCCAAACCAAGTTCAATAGTCTGACCGTCAGTCGTTCACTAGAAAATCCTCGAGCCAAAGTCTATCTTTTCCTTGACACATTTCAACATCCCAAGTATAGCATCCATCGAAACAATGACATACACAATCATCGTTCCTCGAATCAGGTACCCCGAGTTATCGTACATCGATCTTTGATACGCCTCAATACCATCGAGATGTACGTACCTGACGATCTTCCTTTGCAACGAACTCCGAGTCGTGCAACTGACTATTATCCGAATTGGATTACTATAATTCTATTCAACCAAATCTGAAAATAATAAGTGTGATCCTCTAGGCTTCCTCGATCAAGACATCCATTTTTATTCATCGTTCCGAATCCTGATTCGATATCGTTTTCTAACTCGCGTTGCCGATTCACAAGTTGTCCGAACGATATCTCTTCGGGACATTCTAAGTCACGACCAACTAAGCGTGACGTGTTCTAAGGCTTTGCACGATCGCATCGCCTCACCGACATACTCGTTGTTACCCCTAATCCTCAATTTCGCTCGAATGATTCCAAGGCGGACCATACACCATCAGGATTCGAGCCATCCGATTTAATCCACAA